>JAJHUR010052752.1:656-15940 GCA_027495735.1 Lutjanus campechanus
TTCTTGTGAAGCACTTTGGGCTGCATTTTTAATATGTATGAAAAGTGCTATATAAATAAAGTTTGATTGATTGATTGATTGATAATATCCCTTTTCTTCTTATTATTATTTCTTTACCTATATATTTTTAGATAATTTTTGTGTATTTGTCTTATTTATTTCTCTCGCCTGCTCACTTACCTCAGCTTGTTTGAATATATGGATTCTGCACCGTTTTCAATTTTCAAAATGTATGACAAGCACAAATTAATCAATTAATATTCATTTAAAAAAATCTCATGCAGTTTTTTTCCCTCAACTGTAATGCACTTTATTTTTCTGCACTTTTCCCTTCCTGAAAATGTTAAGAAGATGCCATCCAGGTCCTGATGCATCTCATCTTTTGATCAAAACAGTTAGTATATGAAGGGCTTCACAACAGGCACACACGTTAAAATGTATAGCATGCATACATGGCAACTTCAGCGACTACTTTCATGAATTTGCATTTTTTGTGATGTGAGCAAAAGGGGGTCTTTAAGCAAAAAAGAAATCCTCCTAGACATGATTACACACTAGATGACAGTACAGTGGTACCAGAAGCTTTATATGATGGCCATAATACTGTAACAAGTTTAACAGATTCTGATTTGCATGCTTTTTATGTGCTACCTTCATTGGTTTTCATTTTTATTGAAATTCATTACATCTTGCTTTATTTTTTCTTTTATTTGTGTGTTTGTTTGTTTTTTTTAGGTTTCTTTTGAACAGTTTAAATTCTTGTCTCATTTTTTACTGGGTCACACTCTGTGCAGCACATTGTATAAAACTAACAAAAACAGACTGGTCTGATCACATTATTAACTTTCAGTTGCAGCCCCAGTCATCACACTGTTAGGGATCATTTCAGCTCATTCCGTAGCCAATGACCTATTTATATAACTTACCCTTGTGTTTGACTTTTACAAGTTTTAATAAGAAAGCTAAAAAGCTATGAATCATTCGGTTTCAAGCATTAGCTGCTAGTTAATTTGAAGGGAAAAAAACGTGTATAAATATAAATCTGAAGCTTGTAGATTAGGTTTTAATTCTTCAAATGAACTGTAACACCCATCGAACTAATGTGAAACTTTAATAAACAAGCAGCACATTTTTACACATAATAATGTATAGATATAAAGGATGTAAACACGTTAGTTACCTTCAGAGTGTAGACTCTGTCCCCGCTCTCATTGAGGTAATACTGCAGAAACATCTCGACGGCAAATTGTTTTAAAGATTCAAAACTACAAAATATATCGAAGACGTTGTTTTACAACGAAAAACACCTCAAAGTTTGCGGGTAACAACGCTAGTTCTCTGCTGAACTCCACGTGTGGCGAAGTTTCTCCTCCGTCTGAAAGCAGAGCGGATATCCTGTTTACGATCCAGAGCGCACAGCATCCTGGGTAACGTAGTTTCCAAATATAACAATTTGCCCAACGTCCCAAATTAGTATGTAAAAAGTAAAATGCTTTTGAGGTATGCATACGGCTTTATCTACACAATGTTAGCTCTTATTAGCGTACAATTGTTTATTTAGTTCAGAAATGTGTTCATCTATAATTTAATCAGGGTTTAAAATAATCCTTGTTGGTGCAAGTCAACCCTTATGTCTTTTTGCATTCATCATCACCATCAGCAGCTACAGTTACTTTGGGCATTTTTAAAAACTGGATTAAGGTGAAAAAATGAAAACTCACTCTTGCTTCAAGCAACATTTCAGTCAGTCTACATGTTTAATGTGCTATTGTGTGAGGACATTTAGTAAAAGAAGTCATTTTTGCTTTACTAACAGTGGAATTAATACTGAAAAATGTCTTAATAGTAAATAAAGGTGCATTCAAAATGTTACTCAACTAAAAGTAAGCAAGTGTCAGAAACATGTTAGTTCTTCACTTTAACATTAAAAAATGGTCAGTTTTAGGTTTTAGTTTAGGGTCATACTGTTAATTCTCTTACATGAACATCTTTTTCACCTGATAACATGCAAAATACGTTGTCACAGTCTAGTAAAATCCTTGCATCTCCAGTGTCGTGGATAGCATAACCAGATGAGGATGGGGTTGGGGTTGAGCACGTCATATAATCAAGATTAAATTGTGTAGAATAATTTAGAGTCACATCAGAGTCTAATTCTGATAACTGAACATGAACATGAACATTTACACACAGGTGACAGGTGTGTTACAGTCATTTTAAACATCCTATCAGCATCTAAGATTGTCATTAAGCTGTAGGAGCTCACAAACACATTTTTTTTAGATATTTTTATAGTAAATTCTTCCCACTGTAGCTGCAGAACTTAATGTCATTTGGTTTAAATCAGGTTGACAGCAACAATCCATTATTTATGACAGCCTGATCAGTGCAAGCGAATGGGAGAGGATATTTTATTAAATAAAAGCAAGAATTATAGCAGGTTTTGTTGAGACACTGTCATTTCTCAGAGTACAAGTGGACAGAGAAGATGATTTTATCCTTGAAATAAATCAACCTCCAATCAAATCCAATCAACTCAATCGATTGGAAATCATACAGTAAGTGATACAGGTAAGTCACTGTTTGTTCATACTTCATGTTACACTACACAAATAAGACATAACATGCCAAACTTTGTATCAAATTAGACAAAAACTAGAAATAATATGTTCTTTTTGTAAACTAACACCCTAATAAAACTTAACAAGCTGTACTTTATACAAAATTAGACAAGAACTAGATATATTTGTTCATTAGCCAGTAAACACACAGGCTTGTACCCTAAGAGCACACAAGCTGTACTTTGTATCAAATTAGACAAAAACTAAAAGATTTTGAAATTACACTATAAACAAACACAATTATACCTGAATAAGAACTAACAAGCCATACTTTGCATCAAATTAGACAAAAACTAGATTTCTTTTAATGAAGTAAACAAACAGAGCTTTATTCAAATAAGAGCTAACAAGCTGTACTTTGTATCAAATTAGACAAAAAAAATATACATTTTTGAGTATATTAGATACTAAACAAAGAATTATATCCTATACCCATAATACAAGTGGTGTCAACCTAACAGTAACAAAATATGTTTGATAGCACAACAATAAACAACAATATTAATGTCAGAAATATTAAGGATCTAAAGTCTCTGAATAAAGGGCCAGATTAAATGTGTGACTGATCGGGTTGCAATCCTAACAAAACGTTTCTGGAGGACCGTAATTTTGCGGAGAGTAATTAGAAAAGTACTTGCACAAACTAAACTGCAATATTAAAGTCAGGGATAAATCAGACTATAATTAAGAGTTATGACACAGTTTGTGGTAACAGGAAGACCAACCCTTGTTATTATACTGATGTATTTAAGATTTTTTCTGCTGACACAGTCAACAAAAATGCCCCAAAAGTTTGTACTGGACATTTGAGGCATTTCAACAGGACATGGATTTTTTATGATTTGGTGGTTTGTGGAACTAATTGTGTAATTTTCGGAATAAATAAGCTTGTTAGCTTTGAAAGTTAAGTCCAAAATCATAGCTGTTCCTAATGCAAGGCAATTAATTAGCCCACTATGCTTATTATTGAGATTGCCCAACATGCAACTCTTGGCAACCAAGTTGAATTTCATTCACCAGGCCTAGAGATGACATTTCAATCATAAAAGTTCATAAGAAACAACAATACCATGCAGGTCCAAGACATTTCCAGTAGACGATTATATGAAGCTGCAGGCAGCCTGGGAACCAGACGAATCTGACAAGTTGATGTTTTCATTTGCTCTGACAGATATTCACATACAGTCTCATTTGCAAATAAGTCTTGCAATGGCAGGCTAAGCTAGCAGCGGTTTAGCTCAGTTTAGCTTAACATAAAGACTGGATCTCATCTATCCAAAGGTCACAAAATCTGCTTGGGAACACTTATAAAGCTCACCAGTCAACATGTAAATTTTGTTTGATTTGTCCAAAGATCTTCAGTGCAATTGCTGTTTTACAAAGGATTATGCGTGAACTATTTCCTGGCTGGGAGCAGTAACGTCCAGAAGACTCATCTGGTTGCCTGGTAACTGTTGAGAGCCAAGAAACTATCTGGCACACCATCTTCCCTCCAGAGGTGGGAAGTAACTAAGTACAAATACTTCACTCATGATATGTTACTAATTGTATTTTTCAGGTGGCTGTACTTTACTTGAGGATTTATTTTTCTGACAATTGACAACAGAAACATATATACTGAAATAAATGAACAAATAAATGTGAAAATGGATGAAAATGCTTCTACTTGTTACGAGTCCTTATACGAGTCCTTATATTTTCACATATATTTTGATTTTATGTGCAAAACATAAGCTATTTGAATCAATCATCACAGTGCACATGCAAATGTACATGAATACAGATACAAATATAGTAGCTACACTGTAAAATAAATCCATACATGAAACAGTAGTAGGCCTACATTTTAATGAATGAAATTTGAAGAAGTCTGGAATGTTTATATGCAGAGAACTTTCATTTGGAAGAAAATAAATCAACCTGAATCAAGTTTATTTTTAAAACACACAGCGGATGCAAACTGATTGAAACTGCAATCGCTTAAGACTAATCATCTCCGATAGGACAGGTGAGAACTATTTGATCAATTTATACCATTGTTGTCACTGATAGTTAAATCAGTCGCGTGTAGACAAAGTTTTGTCCTGCTTTTCACATTAACACTTAACTACAGAGCTTTGATTTAATCCTGAAGGTTTACAGACATGTTAAAGTAAATGTTAACTACATGACTGAAGAAGGACCGGAGGTTTATCCATTTAGGAATTAATAATTAAACATAATAATGACAAAATATATTAATAATATGAGCTGCACTGATGGTACTTGTTGTGGACAGACAACTGCATGAGATCACTGTGTTTTAATAGCTAATTCACTGTGAATGCTATGTGACATTGTCATTTAAGTTTAGTCATTCAATTACTAATAACAAAAATGTGTAAATCAAGAAATATAGCAAATACTGTTGAAACTATGGACAATAATAAATAAATAAATAAAGGCTAGAATACAGTTTATTTTTGACCTTGGAAATAATAATTTGACAAAATAACCTCAACCTGAAAGCCTGTTCAGTAGGTTTTTATTAAGTTTTCAACTTGTTACACAGTTTTCATCAGCCTGTGGTGTCAGTTTGCTCAGTTGTCATGGAGACAGATCTGTCGAAATGCATTTCAATCTATATAAAGCTTATATGTGAAGAGACATGTTGTCATTTTAAACTTGCTAAAAAGGTGCAGCCAGCCAAGGGTTTATGTGCAGTCCTATATATTCACGTGTTAACATTTTCTATTTTTTCTATTTTGTTTTAATGTCTGCTTTAGTTGAATTGTTTGGAAATGCAGTGCAGAGTCAATGGCAAACTTCTCTTTGGAGGCATTAAAATATATTCTACACTGTTCTACTCTATTTACTTAAGTGACAGAGTCATAAACATTGCAGTATTTCAGTTCAGCTCTATCAACTCTAGCACACCATTGTGTTTTAATATTACCATTTTTTATTCCATTTTGCTATTATGTGAAGCACATTATTTTGAAGAGCGCTGTATAAATAAAGTCTATTATTATTATTACTGATATAAAACAAAAATTGCTCTCCAAGGCCAGTAGACTATTTGGGAAATTTTGACTGCCTTACTTTGTCATCAGGCAGCTTTTTCTGATAGATAATGTGTTGCTATATAAGCCAAACATCCATACAGGCACAAAAAAATCTGAACTTATCCTGTTGAATGAACGTGCTGAGTAACTGCTTGTGTTTGTATCTTGGTATCTTTACTGTTAGAACTGGTCTATTTACAATCAACTGCCATTATTGTCTGATTTTCCTTTGACAGTCACAAGCAACAGAGATAAAACATGGATCCAATGCTGTTTTCTCTGCCTGAGCTCATCCTAGATGATGGTGAAGAGACCAGTCTTGTCTCCCCACACTATCAGCGACCGTTTCCTGTTGATAGATCTGCTCCGCAGGGAGAGCTAGAAACCCTCAGACTGCCAGAACCTTCCCTTCAGACGAGCCAAGAAAGATCTCATCTTGTGATGGATGAACTGGCGTCAAAGAGATCTTCCACAGTTGCAGAAATACCTCAGAAGAGAGCTAATTCTGATCAAAGAACAGTCGATCTATCTTTGACACTAAAGGATTCAAACCAGCAATCTGTGCAGCATCTGGTCCCAAGCTTGACTTGTCCCATTGAGCAGATACCAGCTCAGGACAGTCCATCTCCACTCAGCCTGCAGCCTTTACCACCAGGTGCCATGTCCCAGCCTGTACTGATGCCACTTTTACCAGCAGAGCTCATTGGTGCCCCCTGCTGCCTGAGCCCCATCACCTCCACACCAAACTCCAGCTTTGGGTTGAGTCCCTGTGTGTTGTTCCCCATCAGCAGTCCAGTCCTCATGTGCTGCCCATATTTACCTCCTGGTTCTTTGGTCCTGCTGCCTGAAATTCATCCTTCATGCTCGTGTCCTCAGTCAGTCCGTCCCGTCCATCAGCCCTGCACTCCAGACCCGTAAGGGATATGCAGTAGATGACATAATTTTAATTTTATAAACATGACTTGAGTCCTGATTGTGGTACTGTTTCTGACTTCAGAGTCTCGAGGAGAGCAGCTCAACAGGTCAGCGAGCAGTTAAGATCAGAGTCTGTGTTGTCAGGGAAAGAGCAGACAGAAGAGCAGGTCAAGTCAGAAGGTCAGAGGTCAAGGGTTTATAGGAAAGTGCAAGTCTATGTGTAATTTTTATCAAATTTTTCAATTTTTTTCAAATTTTTATCAAGTCCACCGCTTTGGTCCAGATTGAAATATCTCATGGTCCCCAGAGGACGAATCCCACTGAATTCTGTGATTCTGTGAATTTTCTTTTCACACCACCATGGTTTGCCATGCAATTTGGAGCAAACATTTATGTCTCCCCCCTGGGATGAATTAGAATAAATTTGGTGATTTCTTAACTTTTCACATATGAACTAATGAATTTTAAGCTCTCATAAAAGTACGTGTTTAGAAGAAATGAAAATGGTTAGACATTTATCTGATGCTTTAGTCCCCATTGTTCACCGTCTTTCCTCACAGAAAAACAGCAGAAAAATACACCTTGGAAGAACAAACTACAAGTAAACACAAATGGCAAAAGAACAAAACCCAAGGTTTCTCCTGCATCTCTGCTCTGTTTGGATGAAGAGACACTGGCTGAACGAGCCTTTGAGGAATACATGACGATCATGGACTCCCTCACTCTCAAGGTCCTTTACTGTACTAATATATGAAATTTAAAAAACCTTATCAGTTAGTCCACACATGCATTTAGGGATTTCATATCACAAGATTATTATTTCAAGAAAAAATATTTGTACACTAAATGTTTTCCTACACTAAAAGATCGGTAATTTAAATGTTTTGTTACTCTGGCGACAAGATAATTAATCATGGAACAAGACTCTAAGGTGTGCAAAGTTATGTTTGTTTTGTGAAACTAAAGCACCATCAAAGCTTAAATATTTCTGACCCTGCTAAGATCCCAGAGGGTGTGGAAGCCAAAGAGAATGAGGATGACAAGGATGAGGATAACACAAAACAGGAGACAGAAAACTGTTCGTTTCTGGAGCATCTGGAGGAACTGTGCAGTGACGAGGACTTTGTCAGAAAGGTGAGTCATCAGTGGCATTAATATAATATGATAAAACATGACACTGGCAGGACCTTGGAGCTGAGAACTTAAGTACATAAGTGAGTGAAAGTATTATCCCATCACTGTTTTTGTTGCATTTCTAAATTTTGCAATTGAGACTGAAGTTTTCAGGGTAAAAGTGACAACGTATAATGTCAGGTTTGCCTTTTTAATCATAATATGATTGTCTTGTTTCCAGCAAAGGTTAAAAATAAGGAAACAATACTGGATTTTTGCCAGTATTCACTACTTTACAACTTATTTTGGCCAGTTGCTGACGGTGAGGTATGCACAGATTTTTTTACATAATTGACCTGTGCTTATCTCGGTCTCTCAGGTGGGGTCAACACTGAATATTGAGTACCTGGAGTCCCTCCTTTCTGCAAACCCAGAGCCCATTGACCTTCTTGCACTGGAAAAACAAGATCAGGGGGTAACATGTTGAACACTGTAAATGCTTTGTTCCCTGGTGCACCAAGAAAGATTAGAAAAGCGAGACAATTTCAGTATTTTTTTTGTTTTTTCTCTGATTTTTGCAGGTGATGCAGCAGGAGCATCAACCTTCAACAGGCGCCAGTATCAATCCACTAACAGAAGAAAAATCTCTGGTGTGTTGCCAAGTACTTATGTCATTATTGCCCTTTTAATCATGCACAGTGTGAGGGGTAAAAAGCAAATATTCAGCTCTTTGCTTTACTATGTTGTTGTTGGATGATAAGATGCTAAAATACTAGACTGTATCGTCAAGGTAACTAAATTATAAGCCTACTTTAAACCTGAATTTTACAATCTTGCGCAGTGGAGTTTGAAATATGTGGGCATTTATCAGGCAGGGAGGGTCCTAAGATACTATCAAGTTGCATCATTGGAAATGTAGGATACAGGGTTTTTTGGAGTGTGGCTCATACTAGAGACTAAAAGTCAGGATATCTCAGGTTCCGCAGCCTCTTTTTGGTCAATCCCTCTGAACTCTCCCTCACAAGCTGCCTGAAATTTATGGAAGTGCAATAATAAATCACTGTACTGTCCCTTTAATTTCTGCATTTCATCTCTTACTCTCAGGTGGCGTCGATACCAAATTCAAAGAAACTGGATTCCCTCCTTTCTTCAGATCCAGAGCCCGCTGACCTTCTTCCACTAAGAGAACTTCAGCAAGAGGTAACATTATAAAAATTGATAGTTTTGTGGCTGTGATTAGGAGAGCTTTCGGGAAAAAGATGCTAAAAATTATAGAAAAAAACTGTAATTTTTAGAGAAAAGTTGCGATATTTTAAGATAAAAATTGTAGTGTTGTGAGAAAAATGTTGCTTGGAGAACAAAAAGCATCTTATACTTTAGGTTGATTGGACTGCATGTGCATTTCCTGGCAGACTATTGTGCAGTGGCTATTTTGACTTGCAAAAGACTTGTAGGACACTCCTAGCCTGCTCACACCTGGCATTACAATGCATGGTCACATGCAGCCCAGACCACCTCCAAAATTGGATGCATGTTAATATCAGGTGTAGCTTCTCCGTTGCCAGGAAAATATTGTAGAAAAAGCTCTAATTATCTTTTGAAAATTCTTTTATTTCATCACTTTTGATCTTGATCAACAGCCTTTGGAGACGCTTCTGCTGCAGCATTTGCATCCACCTTCTGCCAACACCAACAGCATAATTCCCATAACTGAAGAAACCTCTCCGGCAACTTTGTATGAACAGTCACCGATCCAAAGAGCTAAATTGCCCATTTTAGGTCCTCATGGTGCACAGTCTGACACAAATCCAAACCACAATGGACAAAATGCACATCTCAGTATGAGGAATATTGGATCAGGGGAAGGTTGGACAAGCTGTGCTCCCTTCATTTCTTTACCCTATCTGGAAGAAGCAGTGTCTCCTCTTAATTGCAATCACTCCCCTTTCACAGACTACAGTTTAAGTTCAACTCTGGAGCTGCTTGCTAATATTTTCACAGACACCGGACATACTTCTGATTTGGAAGCAAGAGACAACAGACTGGTAATGGAACCTGCAGCTACATATCCCACTGAGGATGCGTCAGAAGAAGCCTCAAAGTTCGTCTCAAAGCTTGCAGACACACAGTCAGCTCAGATGCCCGAAAAGCTTCAAGGTGGACCTTTACTTAGAAATCCTCCTGCCTCCAAGGCCCCCGCAACCTCTAGTGCTGAAGGGTCCTACGAGAACCCTCATGCCTTTGCTGTGAAGGATCCTGCACCCAGCATCAGAGCTGATTTGTTGACCATCAGCCCACGACAGTTAGCCAGCTCCCCAGCTTTGATTGTCCTGGCTTCATCAACAGTTCCGATAAGTGAGCCTAAGGAACAATGCTGTCCTAAAGACCCACAGCCCTCCCCCCCCGGAGGAACGAAAAACAAAGTCCAACTCAGACGCAGTCAGAGGCTGTCAGGTCAGAATGAGACAGATAAAGCAAGACTAAGTGGTGAATTCATAATGGAGAGAGCAAAGGAGACAAACATAAAGAACACAGCAAAATTAATCCCAGAGAGAGATGGGGTAACATATGAAAAGCCGAAGAGATGTTCCTCAGGAGGAAGGCAGTTATCTAAACGAGAAGAGAGTCATTTCAAAGAGTCAAGCCAAGCAACAAAAACTGCCAATACAGCTGAACAATTTTACATGACTGGAGAGATGGGACAACATCTGAAAGGGAGCACAGAAAATGGAGTAGAGATGAATCCAGACGCACAAGAGTTGAGCGAGGGGAGGATTAAAAGCAACGAGGAAGGGATTCAAACATCCAGTTTTGAGAGGAGAAGAACTAGGACCATGACAACGGAGGAAAAAGTGCAGCCGACTCCTCTTCCTGCCACCAGAGCTAGGGGAAAAATCAAACACTCAGAGATGGAGACAGATGAGATAAAGTCCTCATCAAAGAGAGAGATGCAGAGGGGCAACAAACAGGAGAATGCAACTGAAAAGCTGCTGGTTTCAGGCCAAGTTTCCAATGAGGACAAGGTTTTTAGAGACCAAAGTCCTGTCTTTCCACCTGAATCTTCTCTGCAGAGCCCAAGAGTTCAGACATCTGCACATTCCCTGAAAGACTCGAAGGATGATCAATGTAGACAAAAATCCTGTGAAGGACAGCTGAACGAGACAATCTATGAGAAAAATGCACCTTTAAGCCTCGTTCTGTGTCCAGAGACCCAGCAACAATGCAAAAAGGATGCATCAAGCAGAGATGGAGTCACGAGAACTGAAACTTGGGTCTTCTACAACTTAAGGTCAAGAACTCATGAGCCGAATGTGTCAAATAGGACAGGGGTTCAAGAGAACGAGGTAACACATCACCCTTCCAATGAGGACAAGGTTTCCGGAGGCCACGGTCCTGTCTCTCTACCCACATTGTCTCTGCAGAGCACAAGAGTTCAGCCACAAACCCTTTCAACAAAAGACTTTCTAAAGGATGATCAAAGTAGACAAGAATCCACTGAAGGACTGCTACATGAGAGACAGAAGTCACCCGTCAAATGTGGTGGGAAAAATCCACAATTAAGTCCCGTTCTGTGTCCAGAGACCCAGCAACAACGCAAAATGGTTGCATCAAGCAGAGATGAAGTCACAAGAACCGAGACTTGGAAATTCTATAGCCTAAGGTCAAGGACTCTTGAGCCAGATGTGTCAAACGGGACAGTAAACAGGACAGGGGTTCAAGAGAACAAGGCAACTGAGGCAACGCATCGCCCTTCCACTGAGAACAAGGTTTCTGAAGACAGCAATCCCTTCGGGGTACGGCAGTCTTCTCCACACAGCTCAAGAATTCAGAGAGATACAGGGTTTCAAGAGAACAAAGCAACACATGAACAATCTAACCCCAAACCAAGTCCAGACCAGACGGCCGGTGTGAAAGATGACAATGAGGTGGAACACTCAAGTCTCACGTCAAGTCCAATGAAAAGATGCCGGCATGAATATCGTGAGGCTTCTGAAGAGAGAGAAACAAGTGTAGATGAAGACAAAATGATCAGCTTCAGTCCAATGAAACGAGGAAGGTGGAAGAAAAAGTTGACATGGAACGAGAAAGATGAAGATGAGACACAAGAGGAGGTGGAAACACCTGGCTGTAGACTAAGCCCACCCTTAACAAGAAGTAATAGAAAGGCGAGGGACAAAAAGATCTCAGGTTTATCAGCTGGACAAGGAACTTTTGGAGGTGACAGAAGACGTGTAATAGAAACCAGAGCAAGGGTTCGTATAGGAACCAACATCCCATGTTCCAGAAAGTTTCCCTCAAAGTGTAAAGACTTGACCTTGTACAAAACAAACAGACACAAACGACTGCTGGACAAGAAGAAAGAAGGCAGGAAAAGGGCATAAACACCAAGAGGGGGGGGGGGGCAAGATGGATAATTAATGTGCATTTTGCTCTGAAAAAGGTGTAAATGTCAAGATACTGAAAGATGCAGAAAGAAAGAAAACCAAAGCATGAAGAGCAAATCCATGATGTGACAGTGGGGAAAATAAACACACACAGCAAAACCTCCTTAAAATAATTCACAGTTTAATTGTAATATAAAACAATATTCACACAAAAATATAATAAGAATTAGTTTACATATAAAATAAACATTTTCATGTACAGAGTTTGGTTTCTTTTTGCACAGACCATTGTCCCCTTTGAAAAAACATTTAACATACATAACAGAGAATTGTATAAATAAGACATTTTATGGCTTCAAATAACAAAAGTAACTGAGTCCTTTAACAAAAAGATTTAAGACAGTAATTTAAAATGTAAACTGGTAAACATGAATCTTCTTTCACACACACACATACATACACACCTCAGAGTTACTGTAGTCATTATTTAAGTCACTCTTTGGTTTTGCTGGCATGGTTGACTGTGGTAAAACGTTACAGTAATTCAATAAAAATACATTTATACAAACACACACAGGCATCAAGCTTAAAAAATACAATCCTTTGTCGAAGGTAAATCTGTTTCAATTTGATACGTTAAAGCACCCTGTAAAAAAATAAAGGGAATCCGAAGAAAGTAAACTCCTTATTCATACTTTTTGTTGTGGTGGAGGGATCCGTTACCGTTATGCATGTTTCCGTTGTTGTTCACTGCATTTCCGTTGGCCAGCAGGAAGCCCGCCTCCTCGGGCTGCAGGTACTCGTTCAGCACTCTCTGATAGGTCGGGTGGGTGGTCAGCACTTGCAGCAGAGACTCTGTGGAAAACGAGGAGAATGTAACTAAGTACTTAAATGTGTTCCAACCAGGGATCGAATTATTATCAGATCCAATATTGAGCATTTTTGGATTATTGGAATCTGATTAGCAACACAATGATTTAATTAAAAATGCTTAACTTTGGCTCTGATGCAGCTACATTTCTCCATTTCCTTTGTAAAACTTAAGGGAACTATTTTTCTTTTTGTTTTGTTTTTTATTTTCAGTTCACTTTAAGGAATGCTGCTTAAGCAAGCACCCTGCACTTTTGTTTTAAGATGATGCTGAAAACTTATATTTTAATCAATCATACTGTATACTTAAGTGCATTTTAGCAAGGTTTTGTTTTTGAGTTTGTGGGCTAAGTTCTAAATTTTGACAAAGATTTAAATTTTTACTGCAAATGTTTATCGGTTAAAAAAGTTTTATTACTATTATCACTTCATTATTTATTACTAATAATGAGTATTGACCATTAAAGAAACCATATAGGTTGACCACTAGTAAACACCAAATTATCTAATGAAACAGAAATGTTCATTTAAGTATCAGTTTTGCTTTTTCAACTAAGTGACTGGCTTAAACCTTCTCTTAATACTGTATTAACCTTCATTTAAATTAAATAACATCTAAATGACTGTATGAGCTGCAACTCAGTGGGCTTTGAGTTGACATAAAATAATCACTTGTCACAGCACAGACCATACATATACCAGCACTGGATCATCAAAATTAACTGCTTAAACTGTTAAACTGAAGTTTTCATCTTTCTGGTGTCACAGAATCATTTTCAGACTATATTTGTAAACTAACTCGTTTGCTCCGTCAGTCCCTTCCTGTATTTGTTATTGAACAGACAGAAGTGTGAAAATCTTTTGGCACAGTTTGTGAGCTGCCTATAAAAAAATATTCCTTGTTTTGACTATTATAAGTAAAACTAAATAAATCCTAACCTTCAAGTCATGGTATTTTATTTTAATTTAAATTTCATTACAAATAATCTCAAATTTAAGTGAAAACAATTTGGTACCGTTAAATTAACAAAAATCTGACGCGGAGGCTGCAACACTTCACTCCAGCACATCACAGTAGACACTGGTCACTGGCAGAAAGGTGATGTTTTTAAACAGATAATTCACATGTGAGAACTAGTCTGGTGATGCCAGAAGAAAAAATAAAATAAAATAAAATACAAAATAAATAAAACGTAATAACAAAATGAGGCCTGTGAGGTGCTGTTATTACACTTGTATTAAAGATACGTTCCAAACTCATTACTTTGAGACGCTCACCTTCAGTAAGCTGGCCTTGATTGGAGGCCTGAGTGTAAAGTTCAGCGGTGTGGTGCTGAGGAACACCCAGCAGCGCCCCCATGAGGCCAGACAGCTCCTCTGCACTCAGACTGCCTCTGGCCTCTCTGTCGAACAGCTGGAAAACAAAAACAACACATTTAGAGAAGGGGAAGAAACAAAAAAACATACTGGACTTCAGCTCTGCATTTTGAAGATGTTTAGGCTCGTGTCATTGCTGTCGCATCTTCCATGCAACTAACAATTATTTTCATTGTCTATTAATCAGCTGATTATTGTCACGAGTGATCGATTAATACTTGTTGGCCTATAAAATGTCAGTGCTGGTGAAAAATGTGGATCAATGTTTCCCAAAGCACAAGATGACATCCTCAAATATGTTATTTTGCCCTCAACCAACCATATTCAGTTTAGATATCCAGCGCGCTGCCAGCATTTTTCTACCAGAAAAAAAAAAAAATGCTATATGGACACGGGGTACCCTTAACCTCGAGTCAGGAAGAAAATAAAATCAAACAAATGGTATGAATAAACCAACAGGACTTACAGTAAAAGCAGTGTGAAGCAGTGACTTGAAGCTGACAAATCCCGACAGTGCAGCAACACTGATATAGATCTGCCTGAGGTCCACAATTTCATCCTGGATGAAAGAAAAACAAAAAAACATAAAAATCGTATTATGATGATATCGTGTTACGAAATTATTTTACTTTTTTCCTTGAAGCCTGTTTGATCTTGTATTATTACAGGAGGTATACACTTTGAAGGTGAGAGAACATCTGAACAAGGCACTGAATCACCCAGTGAGTCCTCATTCTGAATAAGCAGAACACTGTTTTGGATAATAGACATGTTGGGATGCCTAAATTACCCAAATTATAATTAAGGAGGTTCTTTGAAGAAGAGTTTCTGTAAAGCAGTTTCCTCTACATCTGCAGTTACTGGCAAGAGAAAAGCTCAAATGTATGAGCAGTTTAAAATCTTTGGAGTCATGTAGGAAACAAAAAAAAAAAAAAAAAAAAAAAAAAACCTTATTGTTA
>JAJHUR010052764.1:4868-17301 GCA_027495735.1 Lutjanus campechanus
AGTAGAGAAATTGCTGAAGACATGAACATGATGTCAGACTAAATAATGCGGCGAAACAGTGCAAATTCAGTCTGATTATCAGGATGCTGTTGCCCCAGCAGCAATAAAAAACATGTCATCAGTTTATATTCCTCCATTAACAGACATGGAGAGAATTTGGCAAATATTTTCCGTCTTTCAAGCACAGAGGCCAAGGCCCCACCACAGATTCTGCATGCACTTTCTGCATGTCAATATATCTGTATCCAAACATGAATGCAATTTAATTAGCCTGGATGTGAGTCTATACAACATGACTCAAAGCTAATCAAACCTTTTCCCTCAGTTCCTTTTTGTTCCATTCTATTCCTTTTGAAGGTCTGTAAACGCTGCTGCTGTTGTGTGCGTAACCGCAGCCAGTTTTGAGAGAAGGGAAATCGTCCTTGGAGCAGATCATCAGGAGAGAGAAAGAGCGAGGATGCCTCCACCTCCTGTTGTTTGTCCGGGATGCCAAGCTCACGCACAGCATGCCAGGCCCCATGCGGGCGCTCAGGCCGGCCGGAAAAGACAGAGCTCTTGGAAGACTCGGGCCTGGCCGGAGCCAACACGATGCTCATGCCAGGCAGAGCAACTGTGGCCAGCGTCTGCTAGTGCATCTCTCCCCTTTACCCGTCGGCACACGGCGGACCTCAGGGGAAAGGATGCAACCATCAGGGGAGCACTAGTCCATCCGGGCCGAGCTGGAGGACAGAGCCCATGTGGTGGAGAGTGGGAGGTTTGTGGCTGTTACTCGAAAAACAGCCAGCAGCCTGGTATCCTGTTTTAGTTTCTTACTGTTGATGTCTAATTTAAGCCAAAGCATCCCCACTGCCTATAAAAGTGCCATGTAAAGCATTTTTAAACATGAATTTACAGTGATATAGTCCAGTTAATTGTGATTCCTTTGTGGCCAGTGGTGATTTAGGTGGTAGGAAAATTAAGGTCACAGTTTCCCACAAATCCCACTGTTACCTATGGTGCATATTAGTACAGAAGTCATCCTGGAGTGGTAGTGTTCATTTCATCGTTTCATTTACTGAAGAAGATGTTAGACATTTAGACCCCCGCCCCTCGGTGCTTAAATTTCCTGGCAAGAAATGGACTATTTAAAGCAACGTTATGTAACTATTTTACCCTAAAATAACAGCCTCTAAATCATTTTGATGGTACACTGACTTGAAATAGGGAGAATGGTGCCTCGTTCATTCCACCTCTGCACCCCGACCACCCGTTCTCATGCTGGTTTTGGCGAAACTGGATCATATTTTATGGAGAAAATGTTTACTGTTTTTTTTTGGTTTCTTGCTGGACAAACAGCTTTACTTGGTGCTAAATTAACCACCTTCTGCTACTAGTTAGTTAGCTGTGTTAGCCATGAAGCTAGCTGACTCTGCCCAGACCAGACTGGGAGCTCTGAGGACCGAGGAAGTGTTGGTTTTAGTTTACATTTCTAGCGTTGGACTAAGCTTGGGTGGTATTATTAGTATTACAGTATGCTGGGGTATTAAGAAATCTGAAAGGCAGGATTATCAATACCATCCTAAATACAAATGCTCGTCTCGCTGTTAAGAAACGCTGAGAAACATGGCATCAGTTTAGTTACCATGCTAACTAGTAAAAAGAAAGAAAAATGTCTCTGTTTTAGAGTATTTTGGATTTAGTCGTGATGATAAAGGTAATCCAGTAAATACTAATCATAGTGATTGTGTAAGATCAGCGTGTGTGAGAAAGAGCAAGTGGCGCACTAATTACTGTCTATTGTGTCAGATAATGATGGTGAACACACGCTGAGTGGAGGGAAAAGGGTGAGCAGTGAAGTCGTCACTCTGGCAGTAAATGTACAGTGTACGTTTGAGTTTGTCAAGACCAAGACAAAGCTCATTGTGTGTGTTGTTTTTCATCTGCTGGAATAGCGTCCACCTACGTTAAGGGAGTACGGTCTGCAGTGGAGAAGAGTCAAGTTGTTTGACAAGTTGTACACAAATATTGACATAATACTGTATAGAAAATGTCAAGAAGGTATGAAAACATAGCTGCCACCCACACCTACTTGGGACCACTGGGAGGAGGAGGTTATCAGGCCGAGGATGCTGGGAACCCAGAACCGGGCTCAGCAGCCCCTACGGACATCATGTAAGAGGTGAGGTAACAGTAGAGGTTGTTAACGGACGGATGTCGATATGTCCTTCCTGCGGCTGTTGTCTTGCTCGTTATGTCTTGTGTTATTGCACTTGTTTGATGTTTGGCTGTGTTAGCAAAGTTGTCCACTTGCTAGCTTTTGATCATAAGTAATGCAATCTGCAAACTGCAACGATTAATCCAATAATCAATTGCTAATCAATTATTAAATGAATCGGCGACTATTTTGATAATCGATTAATCGGTTTGAGTAATTTTTTAAGAAAAAAGTCACATTTCTTTTAGTCCAGCTTCTTAAATGTGTACTTTCTCTGGTTTCTTTAGTCCTTTATGACAGTTAACTGAATATCTTTGGATTGTGGACAAAACAAGACATATGAGGACATCACCTTGAGTTTTTGGAAACACTGATTGATATTTTTCACTATTTTCTGACATTTTATAGACCAAACAACTAATTGATTAATTGAGAAAATAATAAAATGACCTGTAATTTTTACACATAAAAAGCCTCTAGTACCATAAAGCCATAGTTCTCTGTACTGTTAAACAACTTAGAACAATTTTCCTGCCAAATATGACCCAGTGTTACACATCATTAAGTACAATTTTGGAAGTACTCAAGAAACCAGTGCTATTGGTTTATGCTTAATAACGTTTATATCTAAATTAATGTGGTAGTATTGGTGATATAACAAAACAACTGCCCTCAATGGCCATTTTCTGAATGGCAAAGTTAGTTAGTTTCTGGAAAAATCTGGATATTACCTGAATATTTTTTCATAGAGATGGAATATCACAGAGTTTATGTATTCAAAACCTCTCCAAAATCTCTATCACTGTCTTTTTTTTTTGTCTGTGGTTTCTGCTAATGCCTATAAGATGATGAAAAGGCCATCAACTATCTGCATGTGAGCTTGATTGTTACATGCTAGATGAACATTTAATGAGCTTCAATACACAAGAGTCACGTGTCATGTCAAAAACAATGTCTTGCTGTACACCTGCTTTTTAATTACACGGAGGTACAGGCAGAGAGAAAAGGAGGAACTGATGCAACCAGCCTGGGAATCCTGCGATTGTTCAGTAGTACAAATACTTCCAAATGTGGGTGTTTTCTACTGAGGACAGCTTTAAAATATGCATACATTTATATTTCTATCATGGAGTCTCTCGTGGATGATGAGAGTGCTGCACAATTCTTGTGGCAGCGGAAAAACAACTGAGAGGATGTGTGACATGAAAACTAGCCACTTGCTTTGGTTGCTGCTCTGAATTCAGAATTAGCGTGTGTTTCTGAGGAAATCCTGATGAGAGCAGGAGTTAACAGAGCTTGCATGCAATCACTCTTTCTGCAGCTGGTTGATGCGACTGATCATCTCAGCAGGCATTACACAATATCTCAGCTGTGACCTGCATGCACCTGACTGAGAGAAACCGGAGGACTGCGAGGCAACAGGCGAACACGACATCCAGTCATCCAGTGCACGGGGTAGAAATTAAGTTTCTGGTTGACACACAGCATGGGTTTTATCTGTTTCAGTGTGTTACTTTCCCTGTTTGTTTTATTTTAATGCCTCCATGCTGCCAGTCAGATAAGACCTTTGCCACTGAAGCTGTGACAGTACATCTGAGGCAGATCAGGTTGCCACACCGCTTTTGAATGATAATACTGCAGCATCATGTTTCACATTGATTCATTTTCAAAGAGAGTCAGTATTATTTTTTATTGATCGCCCTTTCTTTATAAACAAAGATGATATATAGGCCTAGTAATAGGAGGATTAAATTACATGGCTTGAAAATAAGCCGGATCGATAAAAAAAGTAATTTAGCACAATTCGGTTCAATTTGTTTGAGGAATCCTGGGCCGGGTTTGTGTGTCTGAGTTAGCAGGTGAGGTGAAATGCCACAGACGGGATTGAGCCACTTGCTACACGTTCACTATTTCCACCGCTTTACATCATTTTTTTTCCACGTTATCAATGCAATCCGACGGTGAAAGTTTGTCGACTTTAACTAGTTGACAGAAAACTACTGATACTGCAGTAATGTTGTATCACTCGACAGACAGTTGCAGCTGTTGATGAAACCCTCACATCATCATGTTCCAAGTGTGGGAGGACTGAAATTAACATAACGGAAGAGCAGAAACAGATTCTGTGCCACGTCTCAACACATACTAACCAGGTGTATATGAATGCTGCAAGAATGAGGCGGCCCCCCCGCCCCCCCACCCCATCCCCCAACGCCCCCACCCTCCCTCATCAGCGCCGCTAAACCAAATGCTGTGGCTCTCATTTGGGGCATTTGTTTGCCTGTGTGAAAAATAATGGCGGCAGGAGCAGGTGGAATATTGCTTCGGCAGCTAACCCATATGGATCAGAAAAGCTGCTTGCCAAGTCCAAACTCCACTTTTACAAGCACATCTGGAGCAGAATCACCATATTAATTGCCAGTTAATGTGTTTACACACAGCAAGGATTAATCCCTGAGAGAAGTTGGTTGACCTGGGTCACGCGGTCAGCGGGTGGGTTGTGTTTTCGGGAAGGAAAAGCAGTGGGGAGAGATGTCAAGCCAAATGTGTGGACAAAGGCACATCCATAAGCCGAATAATGCAGCTGAAAGCCATCTGTCATGTGGCTTTCCTGGTATTTTGACAGCATTTATGTCAATATTCTTCGATGGCTGCAAGCAGCTGAGCAGCAGTAAAAGTTCATGCAGGGATTTACAATCCTGTGATCACAGGACACGCTTTGTTGAACACACCTGCATTTTTTATTGTTTATTTTGGTTGTTTGGTCGCAGCAGGCAGGGTGGGGGCGGGCTTAAATGATTTAGGGGCCGCAGAGCTGGAACATGTCAAGGGTGACAGATTTATATCGCGTCAGAGCTGCTGTTGAGGTGTTTTTCAGGGGAACCACAGTTTCTAGCATGTAGGTGTGTACCTCTTTTAATCTGTGAAGTAGACACTCGACAAAACTCTAAAATGAAGTTGCCTCGGATAAAGCTACACTCTGGTAAAGCCACCAACTGAACTGGCCACGAAAAAGATAGTAGATCTAATGAAAAGAAGTTCTCCAAACTAAACAACAAAACATTTTTCAGACTGCCAGCCCAAATCTGTTTTTGGCATATCCAGAATGTATCCAGATTGATTTTAGAAAGCCTAGACAGACACGAAATGTGAAATTTTGCTAATTGGATCCAAGCCACATTTGGATGGTTTGAAATGCGATCCCAATCAGATTTCTACAGACACGACTCAGTCTGGACACTCAAATCAGATTTCAAAGTGTCTTTTGCATCACTCGCAACATGACACCCGACATCAATTCCAGACTGATGGGAGTGCATCAGTGCAGCTGAGCAGAATCCATGCTGCTACTGGCAGACCACAAACAGATTAAGTTCATCAAAGTGTTTTTGAAAGGTCAACAATGAACTCCAACCCAACACATGTTTCCTGATATGATGCTCTGGTCATCAGGAAAACATCAACTGCTTTCTGATCGTTGGCACAAAGAACAATTTAAGTTAAGGAAAGATTGTAGTCATGGATAAAAGAAAGCAATGTTTGGCTTTGATAAGCAGGACATAAGCAGCCTCTCACGGTTTCAGAGAAAAATGTAAACAGCCTGTATTGTCTCTAGCAACCTGAGGAAAGGCAACACAGCTAATTGCAGGAAGTGTTTTATCACACAGTGTGATCGCAAACACAGTCACTTAATTATTTCCATGACAGCGGCTGAAGTCACCAAAAGTGGAAGAATATGAAAGAAGCACAAAACAAGAACAATCAAAGAAAGGCATGGGAAGCTAAAGCTTTTCCTCTTTGGCACTCCAGGTTCTTTCGGCAGCCATCACGCTCACATCTTGCAGCCTTTGAGCTCCTCTCTGCAAATTTTACAAGCTGTTTGGCATATGATTTTTCAAAACTGGTGTCCTTGACCAGTTGAAAGAGTATTTTAGGATTTTTTCTTCTATAAAATGTTAGTTTCTTCAAGGTTTAAAGGAGAAATCTGTGATATTTTTTACTGTAATACTCATCTAATACAATCTCATCAGAAATTAAGGAAAAATGCTAAGTCTACAGCCGCAGTGTCCCGGTTTGTAATATGCAATTAGGGGCAAGAATAATTGTTTTTGTTTGCCCATTTCATGTTAATTCGAGTTCAAATTCATGCTGAATGTTCGCAAAATGAGTAAATGTCTGTTTATGTGTTGTAGGAAATCAGAAATGATCTTTTAGAAGGAGTAGGTGTTTATAACGACAAAGTATACGTCACTGAACTCCAGAGTGTGTATTTTCAGAGCTGTGGGCTTTTGTTTTCACGATAACGTGCTTAGCTTTACATTGACAGACAATTTACAGTTATAAATGGCTGATCAACTTCTTGTTATTGTCAAATAATGATGTTGCACTCGTCTGGCACTCCTGCAATGTTCCTACAGCCTGCCTGAACTTCCTCGAGTCTGGGGAGGAGGGGGTGGGGGAAACAACTCTTCTGCAACCATAGATTTTATGTCAAATAGGATTTCAGCCTATTTAATATGGCCTATCGTCTATGGCTTCAACTTGGTATTGGATTGCAATACACATTTATGAACGTGCAGTTGTTACTTATTGCTCCTTTAAGTCCTTTTTAATGAAGTATATGTTATTTAGTGTATTGTAGCATTATTTATCTGTAAAAAATATAGACAAAAATGACATGCAAGTTGTAAACCTCACCTCCTGTTGTGAAGGACGTCAGTGTGTACGTCAGTGCTCGCCCCATGGAGCCTACTATTGGCTGATAGCAGCGTCAGGCTGCACCTGAGCCTTCGTCCCTCCCTCCTCATCCTGGAGATAGCCCCGTGTCTCAGAGGGTTTGATTTAGAGGGACCTCCTAATGAAAGATTTACTGTATGGAGATAATTATGGGGGAAGGCAACATCTTGCTCGGGCCCTAATGAGTAAGATAAGAGCTCTTCAGTGGTTTGTCAAGCAGCGCCCTCCTCTTCCCGACCTGTCACAGTATGGGGCTTCTAGTGGTCGGAGACAATCAGCTGGAAAAACACTATGGGCACGCCTATATGCATGACAAGTGCAGACACTTGGCGGCACACATACCCACGCACATACATGCATGAGCGTGCGGCCCAAAGATCTCAAATCGATGCAGAAGGGACAAAAACAAAGCGCGCCGCTCCCTGATATTTCTGCCATTTTATAAATCAGCCACCTGGCCGATTAAGGGGAAAATGAGTGAACAGAATCAGAAACGCGTGGTCTTGTTTATTGCTTTAGAGAGTAAGCTGGCGAGGAGGCAGCCATTGTGTGATGATGAGAGTGGCGCCTCTGGAGACGGGCGTTCACACACTGGCAAAGGAGCTAATACAGACTTTCATTAGGATGCACACTTCAACACACTGTCATAGTATTTACAGTCTCACACTGGGGAAACAAATAAACTGCGTGATTAACAAGTTTTCCTGATGCCTGGCGCTTCGCTGTGCGCGCATTGGAGTGCCACCTCACCGACTTAATGATTCTTAATGGTTTCTTAATGACTTCTTAATGACTTCATCAGGAAGATCCTGCAACAGCACATTCTGACAAGCGGGAGCCTCCCCTTGAGACCCAGGATCACACCACAGTGCTAACCCCTCTTCAGTTTTCTGCTCAAATAACACACACTTTAAATCTGCTTATCTGAGACAGCATCTCCGACTTGGATGACACGAGCATTTGATCCATGGTTAACTATGGGGATATGTGATGTAATGTGATGTGAAAGCATGCAAGCCGACGTGTGGAAATGCACTAAAAGGCGAATAGGGATGTCCACCTAGGTTGTGGGCAAATGCAGTCACATCAAACTAATCTCAGAACATTGGAGTGACATCTAGTGTTGTGTAACCAGAATTAAACTGCATTGTGTGAGGGTATCTGGGAAAGCCATTTGGTAGCATTCAGTGCAAAGCTGTGACTGTGATGCAAGACTGGGGGAAGAGGTGGGAAAACAAAACAAACAGGTCTGAAGAGGCCGGTAATTGTAGAATTTCATTACAGCAGGACGGACAAAAAGATGACACTCCAAACTGCAGTGAGAGAAACCAGCGACGTGTTGTCGAGCTGAGAACAAACTGCGGTCAGCGCCGAAAAATCCTCCAAGCATTTAATGACATAGAATTTTCTGGGTCACCTCAATGTCACTGAGCAACAAATAGTTTGGAGTGTGAAGTACGCTCTTAGAAACGAGGGCTCTGAAAGGGTTCTTCATGAAGGGCTGAGGTTCTAGCTAGAATCATTAGCTTCTGAAGAACCCTTTTTTGAAGAAAGGGTTTATCAAGGGTTCTTTCTAAGACTAAAGGTTCCACAAAGAACCCTTTTTATCCAGAGGACCCTTTTTGGAAGAAAGAGTTCTTCGAAGATTGTTGAAATCCTTAAAGAAAAGCTTCCTCATACTATAGAGGGGTTCTCAATAAAACCCCCTGGGTGGGTTCAAGCTAAAACACTTGGAATACAAAAAGGTTCTCAGTAGAACTCCCTGGCTGGATTCTAGATGAAACCCTGAGGATATAAAAAGGTTCCTGGCAGAACTCCCTAGCACGTTCTAGATAAAATCCTTGGAATATGAAACAAAACGTTCCTGGTGGAGACCCTTGTGTGTTCTAGATAAAAGTGTTGGAATATAGAATGGGTGCATGTTAGCACCTGTAGAAGGTGGAATGGTTTTGGACAGAATCCCCAGAGAGGGTTTTGTGTGGAACCATTACACCATAGAGCAGTTCTCTATAGAACCACTCATAGGCAGTTCTGGGTGAAACCTTGCAAAGATGGTTCTAGGTATAACCCTTTATTTTGGGTTCCAGATAAAACCCTTGGAATCTAAGAAGGTTATCAGTAGAACATCTGGTTGGGTTCTAAGTAAACCCCTTAGAATACAAAAAACGTTCTCTGTAGAAACCCCTGAGTGTGTTCAAGACAAAACTTTTGGAATCTAAAAAGGTTCTCAGTAGAACACCCTTGGTGGGTTCATTTTAGCACCTTAAGAGGGTGGAATGGTTCTGAATAGAATCCCCAGAGAGGGTTCTGGGTGGAACCATTACACCATAGAAGGGTTCTAACCTCTCATATGAAGTTCTGGATGAAACCTTTCACAGATCGTTCTAGGTATAATCCTTTATATTGGGTTCTAAGTAGAGGGTTCTACCAGGAACCAAAAAGCGTTCTCCTAAAGGGACAAGCCCATGGGAAGATCCCTTTATGGTTCTAGTTAGGGCCTTTATTTCTGAGAGCGTACTGTGGACCATCATAGCCTGCCGTGTCACTCTCAGCCAGTAAATACCAGTTAAGCCTGCAAATTATCGTTGTATCTCTATGAGTTGAAAGCTCAGGGCTCTTTTCATCTAGACCATGTTCAACAGGATTAAAAGAGAAGTTTGCCTTTCTTTGAACAAATTCTTAATTATTTTGATAAAACAAAATTTAATTAGCCAACAAGCCAATTACGATCGTCAGTGTCCTTACAAAACAGCTGAGAATTCAAAAGGACATGAATTCTAAAAGTGAACTAAAAGTTATTCAAAGTGCAAAGAGAATCAAGTAAACCCAAATCGCTGAAAACATGAGGGTCATAAGGCTGTGCTCACACACACACGCACACACGCACATACACATTTAACAACTGGTTAACAAATTGTATTAGCAGAGAAGCGTGACTGCATGGCAAATTACACCTGTCCTGATGGATGTCCTCTTTACGGGCTGTGGAAGCAGGCTGTGGGGCCGCGGAGAGAGGACGAGGCTTCAACCAAACACTCAAAAAATGATGCATAGCCGGCCATGTGTCACCGCTTGGCAGAGGCGAGTGGGAGGGGTGCGTCGCCCAGATACCAGTGCCCAAAACACAGAGAGACACGTGCTCCATTTAATCCATGGCAGTCAGGAGGAAAGGTGATTCAATTCCATCGAAACAATTTATGTATAAATATTATTTTAAGGCCTTTAAGGCAGTTATTGTTCATTCTTTTCTCTCCTCGGCTCAGATGCGCTACTCTAGGATATTTTTAGGACATTGTTTGTAATTCCTTAATTATTTCCTGAAAAATGTCCCAGAAAGAAACTGTAATTTGGTAGTAATTATAGGTTAAATACTGGAGACAAAGTGAAAAATTGGTACACTTACAATTAGTTACTCTGAGTGCAAAAATGTGAAACTGCTCTACAGGGTAGCCTGCACTTAACACACAGAGGGTAAAGTTTTAAGAATGTGTGTGAATGATAAATTAATATTTACTTGGGTTTGACTATAAAGTCATATTGAGTCAAACTCAAGATTTTGCCCACAATTAGCACCAAATTATATTTATATTTGTTTGCGTGAAAGTTTGTAACTGTTTGGGTTTTTTGCCCTTATGTCCATAGATTTTCAGCACATATCTTTTTATGATTATGTTCTGAGTTTTGGTACTAAAATCCTCATCATGCAGAACGTTTAATGTTATAGTGTGTCAGTGAACTGCAGCTGTGGGCTTAAGACCTGTTTTTTTTTTTAATTTTAGCCCAAATTTCTCTGCATTTTTGGTGAATCTTCACAATGAAACTATACAGCATTAGCAACTGACAGGATCATACGGAAGCCAAAAGCAGCCATACTTGTGTACTTACAAGTTAATTTATCTCGTTATCGCAAGATAACAATGATTGTCAATTTCTTGACATAATTAATTGAGAAATCAAAAGAAAACAACCATTATTTTGTAAAGATCACCAATGCATTCTCATCCCTTCTCGTCACAAACCAACGATGTGTTACCTCCCATCGACGTCTGATACTGAAGCGCGAGGTACCCTTTAGCAAGCCTATTTATCATGTGACTTATGCTGTGAAATGGTCGCAGTTTTGTTTGTTTTAGGCAACAAAACTACTTGGTTAGGTTTATGGCAAGACCATGTTTGGTGTTACAGCAACTACGTTACATTATGTACGTCACGTGACGTCACTGAAGCAACTTGCAAAACAAAAGTCACATGACAAAAGTCACCTGTCACTGAAGCAACTCACGACAAGAAAATCATGTGACAGACATAACGTTATGCACTTTACAACTTTTTAATAACTTCTTGGTGTCATACGGATTTCGAACCCTGTTCTCCTGGGTAAAAGTCCTGTGTTTCTTTGAGACATCCGTCCATGTGTGGACTCTCTCGCTCTCTATGATACGTCATCAGCCCAGGGTATCTCATAAAGCAACAAATGGGGGTCCACTGAAGTCACCTGAGAAGCCTGGTGTATCACTTAAGGCTGTGAATGGATACTGTCCCCGTCTGTATGAGTCACAGAGGGACAGTGATAAGTTGTTGGAGTTGGGAATGAGACTGGGCTAACGTCACAGGATAATTAAGGACAATTTGTGTCTGGTTCATTTGATCAGACCTAATTTCAGCCCTCAAGATTCAGTTTTCTCTTTGTTTTGATAGTAGCCAAAGATGAGAGGTCAACCAACTCCCACCCCTCTGCTTCAGTCAGCAGCTGAGAGCCAAAGTAAATATATATTAAGTAATATATAATATAATATTAATATAATAATATAAGTAATAAGAGAAAACGACCTTTTGTTTTCCTGTGATAATGGGTTGATTATGTCTCAAAGTAACAAAGCTCATCTTTTCAATGTAACAAAATTAAAACTATCTCAAGCTAACGTCATTAAAACAAATAATTGCAAGTGCCTGGCCTCCATAAATGTGATGGTTATGAGGCAAGATCTGAAGACAATATATGTTATAATTCCTAAATCATAATATTTATTAATCTATTGTTTAACATTGTACACAGGAAACGTTTGAGTTTAGCTGCTCTTGTGAAGACAATGAAACATTAAACGCACTGAGAGGTTTGAAATGAAAAGGTTTTGGAAAATGTTTATATTCCTCACATGAAGGTATTAAAATAGATAGTTTAGTTGTTGGTACTGAAATTCAGCCATTGGATTGGCACAGGTTAACAAAAGTAATACCCAGCCATACTGTAGATGTGAAGTTATAAGTCTATTTTAATCTTATTTCCAAACAGATTTCTGGACGTTTATCCTCAAATGTTGGAAAAATGCTGATCCAAACTACATAAATCAAGCTCCAACATTAAATTTAGGATGGAGAATCATCTGGTAAATAAACCCGAATTGGCACAGTTGGTATAAACGTGAGGGGGAAAAAAAATTAAAAATACATGATCCCTGCGACGTCTAACAAGCCACTGTTAGGTGGTATAGACGGTGCCTT
>JAJHUR010052944.1:909-17499 GCA_027495735.1 Lutjanus campechanus
AGCAAGCATCTAAAAGCATTAGAAGTTAGTTTTAATCAAATTCAATATGTTACTTAAATTATACTTTGATATTATGTTTGAATTGGGCATGCTTATGCTCAGACATTTATTTTAAAAACCATGCAATTAATTGACTGTTTATAGGTCCCACTGCTTTTTGCTCTGTGCTCCAACAACAGTTGAGTTGGTACCTAGGTCAAATTTTACTTGAAAAGCAAGAGGGTCAGGTCTTAAGATAACTCATCTTTGCAAAATGCTAGCTAACTAGCTTCTTAATGTTAGCAAAATGCTATCTAAATAGCAAGCTAATAATTGATGTTGGTTAACTAGCTAGTTAGCTAAGCATTTTGCTCAAATTACTTAGTCTAAGATGACAATATATGTCACTTTTACAGGTTCCCCAACAACATCTTTTGACCATCTTCAAAATTTGGTTTCCTTTTCATGATGAGATGAGCCAAACATATAACAAATCAAATCATAAGTACAGGAC
Organism: Lutjanus campechanus; assembly: GCA_027495735.1. Lineage (NCBI taxonomy): Eukaryota > Metazoa > Chordata > Actinopteri > Lutjaniformes > Lutjanidae > Lutjanus > Lutjanus campechanus. Next base: position 1,403 of record JAJHUR010052944.1, read on the forward strand.
AAAAGAAGGCAGAAGAGGTACCAGGCTTGCTCAACTCTTGCTGGAGCACAGTGTAACAGAGGTTTAGGTGAAGTCAATTCCACAGACCAATCAGAAAAAAGTCCCCATTGTCAGTTGTCCCACTCATGAGGGTGCAACAAAATCTCTCTGCTTCTGCTTATTCAATCTTTTTCGGTCTAAGCCAACTTAACAATCAGGAACTGAAGCCGTCATGTCTTCATTTGACAAAAAGTAATTTTACCTTTCCGAACACAGGAGGTGCTGGTCAACTGCTGCCTTAATCTAACACTAGTTCAGATCCAGGGGTGGATTTAGTCATTTCAGGGCAAACACAGGCATGGAGCCCTCCAGACCCCTTATTCTCCCCGCTTTTTAATTTTTGGATAAATGATAAGTCATAAAAACAACCTTTTACTAATTGTGGAGAATGATTTGAGGAGTCTCACAGCCTCAGGAAAGAAGCTGTTCTATAATCTGGTGGTATTGCCGAGGATACTTGTGTATCTCTCGCCAGATGGCGGCAGCATGAAGACACTGTAGGTGGGGTGGGTATTGTCTTCAATTATCCTCCCTCTTCCTTGTTTCCTGCACTGCTGAGGTAGCACCGCTTTATTTTTCAACAGTTTGTACACTACGCCAAGCCATTTGTTTACACAAGTTGGCTACTGTCTTCCTGAACAATTTCCGCAGATGAGCAGAAAGATCAGAATCGCTGACCATTAGAATCGTTGTGTTGTGGGCACACACTGAGACAGACTTGAATTAAGCAGTCTGGTGATTTTTTACATTTAAATAGACATGACTCATTCGCAAAAAGTAAACATTTTATGGGACCTTTGGTAGGTTGGGATATACAGTAAGCTATTGCCAACCAAGCCTGTTGCAAGTCCCCCTACGTTCAGATCCAAACAAACACGCCAAACCAAACCAAAGGCAAACAAACAAATGACACACCAACTAACTAATCAAAGCAGCTGTAGTCTAACAACTCCTGTGTTCTGAGAGGTAAAATTTTTTGTCATAGGGGGTTTCAAATCCTCGTCAGAAAAGGCTGTACAACAGTAAAGTAAAGTGGTGAAAATAAATATTGTGTACAAACTGATATTGATTTTTTAAGTGGCTACAATATGCTTTACTGCTGACCCCTTCAACAGCAGCTTGGCTTTCTACACCATTATACTCCTGAGGGAAATGTCAATCAAAAAGTGATTTGCCACGCCTACACAGTTTTGATAAATGGTCTAAACAGCAAAATGGCATGTTTTTGAACTACATTTTTTTTATTGTTATGAAGGTTTATTTTCACTCAGAGTTTTGTGGCCACCAAATGAGATCTTTAATATCAAATATGCATTTTTCACTATTTCAAGCCAAATTTCCAGAGGCTTTAAAGTTAATAGCACTGTTAATGAGTGTAAAGCGAATCAGTAGCTCAAGGGAGGTGGCTTTTGTGACGGAATGGCTGTGTTGATGGATGATGGATGGAGTAAAGCAATAAAGAGAGGGGCCTGGGAGCGGATAAATACCAGCACACCATTTATACATCAAGAGTGAAAGGTAGATGCACAACAGAGACATGGATGGATGGGTGGAGGAGAGAGGAGAGACCTCTAGAGGAAAGCAGCAGATCCCTGTCTAAAACTCCCCTTTCATCTGGCCCACACAGTGCCAGATCAATCCAAACGCCCGCCCATCATTAGGCATCAAAGGGCTGTAGGAGGGGGATCCTGTCTGCACACAACTAATCCCCTTTAAATGTGCCTTCTCAAGGAACAAAGCCACCATTACATCCACAATGCATTTCTGGATGATCTGCACTTTTCTTGTGATGCGCCACAATCATCAAAGCAAGCGAGGTGGCAGAAAAGTTACAAAGGAAGACTTTGAATTCAGACGGGATTTCTATGGCGACCACCTGGTAGGTAGCTCAGGATAAATACTGGCGTCTTTCAACACGTTCTTTTATTCTAAATGCTCGCAAATGTTACCATCTCAAGAGGAACAAGTTCCATGTTTGAACGTCTCCATTTTTAGCCCAGAACTCCTGGTTCACATTGATAAATGTTCTGACACCGACTTAGGGGACATGTAAAACAAAGGTCAGCTGCGTTCACTGCGAGTAAAATCATTTCCATCGCAACAGATGACAAATGGAGTCGGTTTCTTGCGTTATTGTCAAGAGATTCTCCCCTTCCCTTCAGTCCTCTCACTCTTTTCAGTGCTCTGTGTGTGTCTCTTACTGTTCCTCCCTGAAATCCATGAATAAATAATTCAAGCCACAGATTTTTCATTTTATGACTGAATATGATATTTATCCCGCCGTACCCACGATCTTGCCACCCGCCCACCCACACCTCTCTCAAGGAGCACATAAAACACTGTGTGTCTCTTCACCTGAGACTCAAACAAGACTTTGTAAAAGCCCTCAACGTCTTCTTTTTTTCTCCTCTCACCGCTTCGGGATCATCTCTTGAGCCTCTAAAATGTTGTCTCAGCACCACTTGAGTTGCTTTGTTTTCTCTTAAGCATCCTCTATTCCCCTCATTCTTCTCTTTCTTATCCCACCCTCATCCCCCGCGTTGCCCTCCTCTCGGCATCGTGCCGTGAATCTGAGACAGTGACAAACTCCGACAAGAAAGCCAGCGATCTTGATACCTCTCTGCATCTCAATAATGGAGCAACTTGATATGAGAGCCTTGTTATCAGGGCCCTTTTGGCTCACTGCGTGTTGCATCCCATCCGTCAATATGGAAAGAGGGGAAAGGAGTGGGGAGACACAAGGGGGAGAATGGAGGAGGGAGGGGGCTATGGTTCAGTTATCACAGCAGTGGGATTAATGGATGTGTGGGGTTTAAATTGGCTCCCGATGACAGCGGAGGCCTCACCGTGTTTCTATCAGTTATCGGCAGGTTTCCCCCCATTACTCAGTCTCTTTCTCTCCGTCTCTCCCCCTCCCCTTCCTTACTCTTTTTCCCTCGCCCTCTGTAGCTGCAATTTATTCCTAAACCTTTAACCATTTCTGTCTGAATCCCCCACACATCAATCTCCTCTCCCCTTCTTCACTCTTTGAATCCAATACTCCAGACAGCATGATGTCCAAATTAAAGAATGTGATGGGAGCCGATGAAAGTACATAGCCTGGTGCAGTAAGTCAACTGCATAAATGGACTGAATGAGCATTTTCAATATTTGATAACTGAGCGTGCTGTTGAGCAGAGTCAGAGAAAATACACCAGGGCAGTGGTTCAAAAGTTATTTTGTCTGACTTACCCTCACACCCGCCAGATGAGCTTAAGTACTGTCATCAACGCAGCCCATCATGTTCCAAATGTGTTCACTTCAATTGACTTCAAAGTGGATGTTAAGTAACACAACATTAAAATACATTTTGTTACAATACATTTTTTATACAGTTCAAGTGGCAGTGTTTGGGTAAGTTGGCATTCTAGTACCACCTCCAGGGTTGGCAAAAATTAGTCGTTTCACCGATTTATCCAATATTTATTTATTCCAATCTGTTGCTTCTAGCTAACTATTTTAGCATTACTTTTAAGCTGATTATTTTAACTCTTTAATCATTACTTACAGCTAACCATTGAATATCCTCCAATTTCAGTGAATTATTTCAGCTAACTCTTTCAGCTGCATTGCCACTGCTTTTAGCAAACCATTTCATTTTTTTTTTTTTTAAATGTCACTTTTAGCTATTTCAACTGTTAATCCATTGCTTTAAGCTAATTTATTTTAACTATTTATACATTACCTTTACCGGTTTCAGTTGTATTTCCATTACGTTTAGCTAACATTAGTTCACTATTTCAACCATTTATCCATTACTTTAAGCTAACTATTTTAACTGTTTACCCATCATTTTGACCTATTTCAAACATATCTCCATTACAGATAGCTGACATTAACCATTTCAACTGTTTAAACCTGTTACTTTTAGCTAACTATTTCAACTGTATTTCCATTACTCTTAGCCAGTGTTAACTATTTCAACTGGTTATATGTTACTTTTAGCTATTTCAACCATTTACTTTTAGCCCTCTTTCCAACTGTATTTCCATTATCTTTGTTAAACTCTTCAACTGTTTATCAATTACTTTCAGCAAACTATTACTACATTACTTTTAACTTAAGATTTTAACTGTTTATAGCTAATTATTAAAATTATTTCTCCATTATATGTAACCTTAGACATCGTGCCTACTTCAACTGTTTATTCATTAACCTACTTTTAGGTAACAGTTTCTTTTTCAGGTTTTTATTTCAACTGTCTAACCATAAGTCTGGCCTAATTATTTCAAATGTTTACCCATTACTTCTAACCAACTATTTCAACTACGGTACTCTGCCTGCTCGTAGTTCTCATGGAGGATGCAGCATATCATAGCTGGTAGATTATTGGTTATTGTGACAATAAATTTACTAAAGATAAGCCAATGGTTCTGTTGTCACCAATAAGACCAAATATGTGGATATGCTTTTTAAACAAATCATACGTAGCAGTACCTGTCACTTAAATTGGCCTTGCATTTAATTATGCATGACTTTACACCTTAATAACTTAAGATTTTATCCCCCTGTATCGTTGTCATGAACAAGGAAATTAGCTAAAGAGTTAAAATTGTTTTTTGCACAAGGTTGTATTCATGTTTATTTCTGCTGTAATTTGGCCATTTTGATATGGGGGTCTATGGGGATTCACTTGCTTTTGGAGCCAGCCTCAAGTGGCCATCTGAGGAACTGCAGTGTTTTCCACTTGGACTTTGGCTTCATTTCTCAGCCCCATTGAGGCCCAACTTGGGGCATACATGGCTTCCAAAACAACTGAATAGACACCATCAGGTGCAGCACCGTATTATTCCATTTTAAGCTTTCCTAAAAAGAAAGGCAGTCTAACACTTCTTAAAATGCTTGCCGTGTCTTTTAGTCAGAGGAACTTTGTCAGAGATGTTTATTCACTAGTCGCTTTGGTTCAAAAGGCTCATTCATCTAAAAGAAACTTATGCTCATGGCAGCAGATGGGCTCGGAAGGAAGAAACTATCAAACCACTATCAAAAAAATCCCTGCAATGGTTTAATTACTTTTCACTCGTCACTCTTAGTGTTTTACATTTAGAGAAATGGAGGAAGACGTTTTACCGTGGTAAAACCAAACTCAATTCGTGGTGAAAAGAAAGACCCAAATACAGCCATTTTGTTGCTACACTGATTTGGCTCACAGTCACAGACTCCGCAAACTATGAGACATCCTCAGTCTTCATGGTGGGCCTGTGTTGATCAGCTCAGTCCTTCTTTTGTGTGCTTGTTTCTTTATGTCCCACATCCTCTCTGTCACAAAAGTCCCCTGTAGGTCTCTTATTTTCCCTTGCAAATCCTATCAGTTCCAAAACACACACGGGGTATTGCAGTGATGTTTGGAAGTAGCTGATTTAATTTGCTTGTTTCTTTCTTTCTTTCTTTTTTTCTTTCTTTTTTTGTGGGAGCAGGGCACGCCATTCAGACATCTATGTGGATTCACAAACATCTGCTGCTGATGGAAAAGATACCCAAAAGCTTGACAGAATATGGAGAAAAACTTCCCCGGTGTGGGCAATTTACTGCTGTCAGTCATAATGTTGACTTCCAGGCAGAGATGGGAAATAACCAAGTACAAATACTACATTACTGTCCTTAAGTAGAGTTTTCAGTTATCTGTACTTAACTTCGGTATTTATTTTTCAGACAACTTTTACTCCTTATGTTTGAACACAACTATCTGTACTTTCTACTTATTACATTTTCAAAACAGGTTCATTACTTCAGCTTTGATGTTTCGTTTGATGTTATTTTGCATCACTGCACACCGCCTTCTAACATCAAGACTGATTTCAACCTAAATGGATGGGATAATAACAGCTAGAAAACTACTTAAAAGACATACAAGACCAAAACGACATTAAAGTCATAAGATGAAAATGATGTACTAGACATAACAAGACACAAATGACAAAAGATGTAACAAGACATAAGCGACAAAGATATAACAAGATTTTTATCTCATAAAAGACGTGACAAAAAATGACACAAAAAATGTAAACAACATATTAATGTAACAAGATGAAACAACAAAAATCAACGTACCGAGACAAAAACAATGAAAAAGATGTAATGAGATTTTTTTTAAATGACATAACAAGATGAAAAATGACATGAAAGACGTAACAAGAAAAAATTATGTAAAGATGTAAAGAAAAAAGATGCAACAAGATGACAACAGCATAAAAGACATAACAAGATAAAATCGAGGAAAAGCATATACCAAGACAAAAACTATGTAAAAGGTGAAACAGACACAGAGGGAGACTTGACTGTATAAATGTTCTTCAGAGGACTACTTTTTACTTTGTACTTTGATTACATTTCAGAGCCTGTACTTTTTCACTTTTGCTTGACTAGAAGACAAGAAGTTGAATCAGTATTTCTACTTTTACCAGTCTCGTTTTACACAAGTATCTGTACTTCTACCTGAATACAGAATTTGTACACTTGTCGCCTGTGCTTCCAGGAAATGGCTTTATTCTAAGAAACGAAAAGCATACATTTTTTAAGAATTACACAGGTGTTTAGAGACATCTCTCACAGTAGAACGATATTATAGATTCCCTCAGGACATTCTGCTCAAGTAAAAACAGAATCAGAGCTACAAGGCTCCTACCTGACAACAATGAATTCCTAGAAACAATATCTGTCATATCTTCATTGAGGAGTGTTTGAAGGCTTTGTGACTGCAGCGTCGTTTGACATGTAATAGAGATGAGAGCGTGGAAGTGGAAGTCGGTGTTTGCTCTTTGTGTTGTGTGTCTTGTTGTGGGGAATGGGGTGAGCTGCATCTTTACACATGGCTTCCCCTCAGTGAAGGCGAAATGAAGGGGAGCCCTCGGGGCAAACACAAAGACAGGAGGATCTGGAAGAGTCTCAGATGAACATAAACACACACACACACACACACACACACACACACAAACACACCTAAACAACAAGCACTTGAGGAAACCGTACATTCACACACTCAGAGACACAATAATAAGCATCTTCAGTCCTTGCACGTGGGTAGCTGCTCTGGCATTTTCAGCACCATGGACAGCACCCTCCCTCAACATACTATATGTGCATCTGTCACCATCAGTGTGTACTTTGAGTGCAATTTCAACATGTTTTTTTTTCTCTGCTCACCTTCACTTGAACCTCTTCTGTCATGGTTCTTTTTGTGTGAGTGTCTGTTGCTTTTATTCAAGGGTGCATCACAAATGAATAGAGCAGAACGTATTGTTATTAGATTTATAGTCTTGAATACATTTTTTTTGCATTGCATTGTGATGACAAAGTCCAAAAGGCAATAAACACCAACAATAATAAATTAGTAATATATGTATATAATGCCTAAAGTGCAGAGATGAGCTACATTTACTCAGTTACATGCACTTAAGCACCTTTTTTTAGTAAGGTAGTGCTTGTTGACTGGTTTTAACTAAGAGTGCTTGATATATTGATATTGACGATAACTGTGGTGTTTAAAAAAATGAAACACTGATATTATGTTGATAAGATACATGATAATAGTGCATGTAATTTTTTAAAGTTTTCTTTAAATAAAGCAATAATATTGTTATTGTGGATTCTTTTCAACCACGATAATCCTGTGGTGAACCTCTGATATTGTGATCTAATGGAATGATGTATCAATAGTCATGTGACCTTTGTCATCATAGAAAGTTGAACTTTGTCATCATGGTGATCTTTGTCATGGTTAACATTGTGAAAAAGTCACAGTTTGTTTAGGTTTAAGGCAACAAAACAATTTGGGTTTAGAACAAGATCTTGGTTTGGGTTGAAATAAGTACATTATATATGCCACATGATGGAAGTGACATAACAGAGCACGTATATCACGAAGATAGAGTCAATGGAGTAGGATTTGTCTGAGTGGTTTATAAATGCATCAGGATGTCAAATACCAATGTTTTGGGTTTGTGAAGTGTCTCGAACACAGCAAACAATGAGAAAAAATAAGAAAATACAGGCAGAGGGCAGGATCTCTGCACATACAGACAGCACCACAGGTCATAAGTTAGTTATTATGTTGTATGAGTCTATGCATTGTTTTTAAGGACAGTGCTGCAGATTATACCTTTAAGTAACTAAGCATTTTTCTTTAACTCCATGTTGACTTTGTTTCACACAGGATTCTGACTCCAGTCTTCTGGGCTAAAGTCCTGTCTGTTGTTTGACCCATCCACCCCACCTTCTCCATATGCAGAATTTATACTTCTACTACTTCTACTTCTGTACTACTGTCAAATTAATATGCCCATAATAATGATGTCATAATAATTTGCTTGCACAGTTGACAAAAACCAGTGGTTTTCAAACTTTTTGTGCCCAAGGCACACCACAGGGCAAACCAAAATCTCAAGGTACACCTGCATTCATATCCATGCAAAATATCGGCTATGACCAACCTAACCAATGCAGGCAACTAGTACTAGTCAATCAGAGGCAGAGTTCCCAGAGTGCAGGTGGGGAAAAAAACAAGACGTGAATCAATCAGGGACATCCATGTGTCACACTAATGATTACCATCATCAGGCAACTGCACAAACAGCAAAAACTGGGAGCTGCTTTTTTAAGGGTATGGTATAAGAATTGGGAAATGAGTGTGTACACTCATACTGATAAAGTAGAAATTAAAAATGCATTCATAACCTTTTGTATAGTTGCATATTGCAATAATAATGTATAGTTGTCACAAAATCCCATAGCATGCCTTGACTCACTGGTTTGAGAACCACTGACCTAGATGCTCATTTTTCTGGTGAGGACAAGCCTTCCCCATCACACTAGACACACTTTATACATACATGTTGTCTCTGGATTAGTCAATACAGACTAAATGTTGAGAAATGACTTGGAAAAAAAAGGTGTGTTGGTGTGTTATACACAATATTACATTTGTTGCTCTAAAAGTACAAATTTTTTTATTCATGATTGGAGATTTTTTGATTAGAAATTAAGAGATGAGCACTGGGAAATTCTGTACATAACTAATTAGCAAATCAGAAAACTGCTGTGTGAAATCTCATTAGAAATTGTCTTCAGATGTTTCTTTGAAGACAAAAAAGTTGTTTCTTTGATGCAAGAATCTACTCTATACACATTTTGTTTTTCAGGAAACACTTTACAACCAGCACGGTGGTGAGGTGGCCAGCATTGCTGCCTCACAGCAAGGTCCTGAGTTCGAAATTTTGTGGCTGGGGTAGGGCCTTTCTGTGCGGAGTTTGTTCTCCTTGTGTCCGCGTGGGTTCTCTTGGGGTACCCCGGCTTCCTCCCACAGTCTGAAGACATGCGTTAATTGGTTGATTGGTGACTCTAAATTGTCCATATGTGTGAATGAGAACATGAATGGTTGTCTGTCTCTCTGTGTCAGCCCTGTGATGAACAGTGTGCACCCCACCTCTTGCCTAGTGTCAGATGGGATGGACTCCAGCCCCCTGCGACACTTAAAGGATCAGTGGTTACGGAAAATGAATGATCTTTACAACCCTTACTTACCTACATGACTACTTCTGCTTCTATGAGTTATTTTTATAAAGCAACAACACCTTTTCACTGTTCTACCCACCTCTGCTACTGTAGAGTTACAAAGGCTAATGAGTTTGACATGTCTGCACTGAACTTCTCCAAAGTAAAGAAGGTTAAACAGAAACAGAACCTACCTTTAAGACATGGAACGTACTACATACTGGAGCTGGACAATGTGATGACATGTCGCAAGTATGTGGTCACACAAACTAAAAATAAAACATTATCAGCATTTTACGGCAATATTATGATATAATTATGATAATATTCTGCCTTCATGCTGTTCTAGTAAATAGCAACATGACAAAATAAAAGTGTTATGAAGTAAACAGCGATAAGAATAAAGGCCTAATTGGTGAGTAGCAAAGTGAAAAAAATAGATTTAAAAGAGTGACTTCAAAAATGTAAAAATGACTAGTCCACATATGTCGAGTTAGAGTTGCCGCTGTAAAGAAAAAAACACTGACAACACCGAATTTCTCCAAACTCCCTCCCACTGTTATCTAAAATCCTGTTGCAAAGTTGCAAGTAAATTATCCAAACTTTCTCCCTCGGCAAACAGCAGAAAATGTTCTTTATCGCCTCCATCATTATTTTTGTTTGTGTATTTATTTCTCTGTGTCACCCCTTCATCCCCCTCTGCTGATGATTTGTTGCGATTTCAAGAGACAAAACATGGAAATTGCACAGAGGGGATCAGGAATTTACTTCTTGATAACATCTGTTACTAACTATTCCGCTCAGCGTGCAGAATCGGTTGCCCCTGTAGACCCGTTTTCCCCCTTTATCTTATTTATTTGGAGAAAGGGTTATATTGTCTCATACACCACAAGGTGCACCTAGGAACCTCTGTGCATGGCTAAACGGGAACTTTTATAGCCATCCTTACCCAGAATGGCAATTAGCTGCGGTAGACTGGGGAAAAACACAGAGCAGAGTTGGTATGCAGAGAGCTCTGCAAAGTTAATGGACTTTTAAATCGACACTGTGCGCCAAATTCCCTTATTAATGCCATCCCTGGTCCCTGCCTGCGCGACCGTTTGATTTCAAAGGTCAACTCTCAAATGTCAACATAGGTCCAGTAAATAGAATACACTTTTATGATGCATGCACAGTGTGTTTAAAGTATGTGATGTAAAGGTATAGATACCATAGATGTGTTTTTATTAACCATTTTACCTTTATTTATCTTGCTTAATACAGGGCATGCATGCTCATCCTCAGCACTGAACTGCTTTAGGGTGAACACACAATACACACACTTCACATGTAAAATACTAGCTAATGAGCTGCTATGCTGAGGAAGTGAGAAGCTAAGTGCCTTGCTAAAAGGCGTCTTGATGGTAATTGATGCTGTTACTTGTTCACATTGACTTGTCAGATTCTTCCAGTCAATTTAAGGAGCTTGACTGGGTCACATCAGCTATTTTTTATGTAGAATTGAAGAATTGACAAAAGAAAGTATACTCAAAATAGCCAGTATGCTTAAACACTTTGATTCTGAACGTGCTGTTGATGCACACCATGAATTCTCCCAGTTGTCTCACACTCAAATGCACAGAGGAACTGGAGGAGCTGCTAACAGCTGGTAAAAATGAAAACTAATTGCGAACGGATGAAAACTGTTCCAATTGCGTCTCAGAATACAAAACAAACAAACAAACAAACAACAAAATACTATAATTGTTGGTAATTTTGGCAATAGCATTTTACAGTCACAGTTTGACCGATGTGGCACAAGTATTGTATCAGTCATACACTGTTAGCATAAAAACTATTTACTATGTTTACTATAAAGATGAGTATAGCAGCCTATACACAGTATATTCTGTGTCCATATGTAGAATAAAATTGGGATGCAGCAAGTCTATGAGAGTTGATGAGTTCTTAATAACTAGCTAGTCTCAAAGTGATAGTGAGAAGGGAAACGCAAACTGAACAAACAATACGCTATTTTGTCATTTAGTCTCATTTTATTAGCATAACATTGTATAACTTGCAGTATTTTCTTACTTTTGTCAAATGTAATTAAAATCAATAATTACGACAATTACAACATCATTAACTAGCATTTTGAGAAAGCTTTGGGTCAGATGTATTGACTATATTGCCTTAACTCTATCATAGAATGGCATTAGCTAGCTAGCTAGCTAGCTAGCTAGCTAATGTCAGTTTTGTCAGTTGGTTCAGTTGCTCCGTCAGAGCTACAACTGGTGGTGACTGTGTGTAAATATTTAATAACTATCTCTTTGTAAGAACTAGTTTATGCAATGTGGGATGCTTAAGCTCCATTAAAATGAAGTTGGGACACAGCAATTACTGAATTCCTTCATGAGTTCCTAATAACTGGCTAATCTCAAAAGAGTGATAGAGTCAGAGGGAAAATAAGCTACCTGATTATGCTAACCGAACAAGTTGTTTAATATTAGTATACTGTGTAATCTTTAGAGAAATGTCATTTAATATTATTCTAGTTTACTTCAGAGTCTAAAGTGTTCTCCTCATGGCTCTAAAGGCTGAAAATTGCCACTTTTGGCACTGAAGTTACTGTTTTTCAGAGTGTTAAGTAATGGCAAACATTAATCAATGTTAATTTGGAGTCTTGGTCAAGAATAGAGGCTGTGTCATGTGTAGCTCTGGTTGTGTTTGTGTTTTTCTTGCTGTTGGTCTGCAAAACAAACAGCCAGCTGCAGAGATCATACAGAGGGTTGTGAGATATAGTTTGCCTGGCCTGCTGCTGTTCAGCGGGACCTGTGGTCGGCATCTTGGCACTGGCACCACTGCCGAAACCAAGTATTCCTGACTATGCCAGCTCAGTGTGTAGCCCTCAGCCCTCAGCAGCCCTCCCTGCGAATACCCGGTCTGTCCGCTCTGTCTTGCCCAAAGACACTCTGGCAGTGAAGAGTGCTCCACCACGAGTGAGAAGCAGCAGCAGGCCGGGTGAGAGGGGCTGTCACTGACCTGGGAGACTCAAATCACAATCTGCTGTATCAGCACCATGGTTGGCAGTTTCAGATGCGAAAAAACTAAACATGTAAAGGGGTCATACTGTATATCAGCTAGTTGGTTCAGTTTGCTCCGTGTGATCTACAACTGGCTGTTACTGAGCGGAAATGATTAGTGACAACTATAAGAACTAGTTTGTGTGGTGCATGCATAATTCTTCATTTTACAAGACTTTTGACTTTTTCTCATTTACAAGTTGCATGCAACAGCTCCTTGATTGGGTCAGACGAGTCCCAGCACACTTCATTTTTGTTTTTTTCATTAAAATAATCATTAAGAGCAGAGGTTTCATTTCTATAACTGCTTGTTAAACCCACAAAAGGTATTTTATTTTTAGGTTTCTGAGGTCTGTTAGCAACAGTACCTCATTGTGATGTACATTCAGTACAGTCAGGGATTGAGAAGTAGTCTATAGCTAAAACTGAAGCAGTGAAAAACATGTTTTCATGTTATTATTTCATATTACTTATTCATGAACACAGTTCTTTGCTGGGGAAAATATAAATGAGAGTAATATAAGATTTCAAACTGTGATTTGATGTCACTCAAAGGTAATTAAATGGCTGTGGGAGCTTTTAATGAAGCATAATTGCACAGAAACATTCAGCAAAGTATAGGCAGCTGACATCCACATCAAAAGAGCCTTAATGAAATAGTAAAATAAGCCCTTTAGATATGGAATTTTATAAATGTCCAAGCCACCATGCTGTTCACATACAAGAGAAACCCTCTTAACAATAATATACATTAGCGTCTGAGAACATTTAGGTAAGAAATTACAACAAAATGTACCCAGACAGCATTTCCTCAAGCACCTTTATCCTGTGAGCACTGTGGTCCTACATGAACACAACGTTAGAAGAGTTTTGTCTGTGCTCTTCTTACTGGTGTAAACTGGGAAATGATCAGTTGAAGAATGGTGCACTGATCAGGGTTTAGGCATAATTAAATTAAAATCTGCAGGCAGTTGGTGCATTGTTTCCTTATTTTGCCAGATCTATTAATTCGGATAGAACCACAATTTCACAGTTCTGATGAAGCCAATTAAAGTTTGTGAGTGATATAAATTCTTAATTAATGACTGAGGATTATTTCTTCTAACTTTAAGTTTGATTGCTGCTTATTTAGGTGTGCATTAATATTTAATGTTATGGAGAAATACTTATGAAAAGTTTTCAGAGGCTTTAAATTTAGTATGTTTCTTTATCATGACAACCACCTGTCTGCAATAACAGTGTTTCATAGTTTTATTTAGATGTTTATTTGACAACTTTAACTCAGAGATTGAGTTTGCCACAAAACTCTGATTTATCTGCCGGTCTGTAACCCCGAAGACTAAAAATGGTGTTTCCAGGCATAGTCAAATAATAAGCTGGATATATGAATACAGAGTGCACAAGTGCTGGATAGAGATGGAGTAATTGGTCTATGCACTACACCAAGACAAAGCATTACCAGGGATGGCAAATGTGATAAGACAGATACTGAAAATACTGTAGTTTTATTTATATATCTTTATATAAGTATAACTTTTTAGCAGCCATGTCAGTAATGCATTACTTATAATGAGTTACACTGGGGATGACACACAATGAGCAGGTCATCATTGCAAAACAGAACACCAGGGGTTTATTTCACAATAATGACCTGCTCGCTGCAATTATGCCGCTTATTACATGGTTACTTACAAAAAAAAGACAATATATTAATTAGAAAATGATTTTATTGCGTCTATGATCAGAACTGTATCCACAACAACGGTCTGTTCTTTATAACAACAGTCTGCTATATAGAAATAACAGACCTTATAATGTTCAAACTGACCTATCAGAATCAAGTATTTAACATAGCCATGTTATAACTGCTTATAGCACTGTATAATGAGTATGATGAGTATATTATCCACTAAAGGAAAAGCTTAGAGTCGCTTCATAAAAGTAATGTTAATTGATTGTATGACATTTTTAAATCTATAGCCTATTTGAATTAACAATGGCTTTATCCCTCAGCAAGGAACACAAGAGATAGGGTTAGGGTTATTTCATTAGGGAATTTCATTTCTTCACTTAGCCTAAAGCACTCAACGACCCCTAACGGTAACTTATAATCTCATTATATTTCAGTATAAAATGATGATTGAATGATGAGAATGTATTACAACTATGACAACTGTAATATATTGTGGTACTTGCAAAAAAAAAGTGTACGTGACCAACAGTTAGGTATTAAGATACTAGCCCCGGTTCCTGTTCTTTATATTGTGTTATAGTTATTTTTATACATATGAATGCCACCAACTATAACTATACTACAAGCAGATTATGACCCACATTTGTGTTTAAAGTGCATTATAAACATAAGGGTCATAGAAAGAGTTCTTTATTGTCCTTTTTTTCTTAATTCAGATGTTAAAGAATCAAAATTATAGAAAAGAAGAGGAGGAAGAAAACCTTCCTGTGGGGTTCAGTCGTAGGTCAGTGGAGGAAGATTTCCAGAGATTTCATGAATGATGTCGGACAATAACAGCAAAGATCATCATGAAAAGAGATAGAGTGGGGAAAAATCATGATGATGGACATCTCATGATGAAGATTGATACAGTGCCCTGGGTCTGCTCCACTGAGTTTGGACCTGGAAGGGAGAGTACCCTGTACTGCAAATCTTAACGTCCAGCCTGAGGCTACGAGCTGTGAGTTTTGACCCCGTGACTTTGACGACCACGGAGCAAATAACGCCACAGGCCAGAGTAGCTGGATGGAGACGTGTATGGAAACACCACATCATTTTGGCTCGTGCACACACACACAAAAAATCCACACAGACACAGATCCATTAATCTGTCGAAGGTGCTGTGAAAACGTACCCTGGTATTGATTGCACTGATGTAGCTGGAGGTGCAGAGGGACACAAGAACAGAGTTAACAGAGTAAAAAGACTACGAAATGGAGGAAGTGAGGGTAAAAAGGCAGAATTTAAACATGGCCTCCAGCAAGCAGACTGTATCTGTCTATTTTAATTTGCTTTCCTAATTATCTGATTACTGCCTACGCCCGTGGATTCATTCCCTTCTCTAAATATAGGCCCAGATTGTTCCAAAGCTCTGTTCACAAATTCTCTTTGATTGTTTGCTAGTGAAAACCTTCCTCACAGTGCAGGGGCCCCACTGAAAGAGCCCCCTACTCAATAAAAAATGGGTTTCTGTGAGAGGTTTTTAAAGCATTTGTTAATATGCCCGCAAGGCACAAGAGCTTCCTGTCCTACTTGAAAGGCACCTCATCAGACTTTCCAGATGTTTCCCTCTGCCATTTCATCCAACCGCTTTGTTGTCAACAAAACAGCAAAAGTTTTGTCTCATTAATTATTGTTTGCTTTCTGACTTTGTGTTGATGTGTCTCAAATGACATGTTAGGTGCCCGTAATAAGAGTTGTGTGTGTTGGATGTTAACATGGAGAGAAAGTTAAAA
>JAJHUR010052944.1:17519-48906 GCA_027495735.1 Lutjanus campechanus
AGGTGTTAGTGTGTGGAGAGGGAGGGAAATAAATAGAGACAGGTGAAGAAAAAGATGGATTTTAAGAATCCGCTGGTTCTGAAGTTGAAGGTGCTTTTTTTCACATCCAGCAAACACAGACCAACATTTACATTCAGTCATGTTTCTGGCCTTCTGAAGAATTCAAGTCCAATATCAACTCTTCTTTTAGCTCAATTTTTGTCTCCACTTCCAGGAAAATATTTTATTTTTTAAACTCAGCTGCTTAATGCACCACAGAATTCACCAAATAGTTGCTAACTTTGTTTGCTGTTTGGTGCTGGCCCTGTAGAATAGCTTATGTGGGTTGACTGACATCTACCCGGTGCCAACACTTTTAAAAATAAAGGTTTCAAAAGGGTTCTTCCTGAAGGGCTGAGGTTCTACCCAGAACCATTTGCTTCTAAAGAACCATTTTCTGGAGAAATGTTTCATGAAGGCTTTTTCTTTGGAAGGATTTCATTAAGAACCACTTTGATCCAAAGAAAGAGTTCTTCTTCAAATGTTCTTTGTACTATGATATAAAAGGGCCCTTGGTCGAATTCCTTGGGTGGGTACCAGATGAAACACTTGGAATGGAAAAGGGTTCTTGGTAGAAGGTTTTCATTAGAACCACCTGGCTGGGTTCTAGAGAAAACCCTGAGAAGAAAACTTTCTGTGTGGAACCTCCTGAGTGTGTTCTACACAAATCCCTTGGAATATAAAAGGATTCTTGGTAGAGACCCTTGGGCGAGTTCTAGATAAAGTCCTTGGAGAACAGGAAGTAGAGTAGATTCTTGTTGGCACCATTACACCATAGAAGGGTTCTCTGCAGAATCTCTCATAGGAGGTTCTGAGTAAAGCCTTTCACAAATGGTTGTGGGTATAACCCCTTGTGTTGGATTCTGGGTTGAACTATCTGGGTTAGAGTTAGTGGAACCTTTAGAAACAGTTCTACCAGGAACCAAAAAGTGGTTCCAGCAAACAAGGACCAACATTGACAGTCATTTGGAGTCATGCTCAAGTCCAATACTAACTCCACTATAGCTCTGTTTTTGTCTCCACCGCCAGGAAAATATTTTCATAACTTAGCAGCTAAATGCTTCACTGTGTTCACCAGTTAGTGGAGAGAAAGTTTTTTTTAGAAAAAGAAGAAAAGAAAAAGAGGAGGTAGAGAAGTGTCAGTGTGTGGTGAGAGAGGGAAATAAGGAGAGACAGATGAAGAAAAAGAAGGATTTTAAGAATGCAACCTGCTGGTTATCAGGTTGAAGGTGACAGGGGCGAGTTTGTAAGTGGCAGCTGTGAATGCTTGTCAAAGGAAATCTGGGTCAACATGTAGCCATCTCCCTGGGACATCATTGTGAAATCCACACGGCTCAGTATATACATATGTGTCAAGATTCCTCTAAATGTTCGCCCGCGCTCATCGATTTCCTGCCGCTCCAGCTTGATTGATAAGCCGGGCACATTCATCTATTAGTTTTGGTCCTCCAAAGCAACTACTCAAGATGAAAGGGACAGAATGCTTTTGCAGGGGGAGTCTGCATGCGTGTGCGTGTTTGTGCGCTCGGAGGCAGCTGCCTGTCTACCATTGTCTAGACAGAATCATGTGCCTGCATACTGAGAGAGGAGGTGACATGCCGAAAGCTGCCCGTGTTGATAATTCTCCACGACACTCATTTGCTGTGACAGAGACCTAAAAGTTTAGTTGCAGCAGAACTTAAAGCGGTTCAGGGATTTAAAGTGGAGATGAGCTTTTCAGCATAAAACACTCAACAAACATAACAGCAATGAGTTAAGGGGATTATGATTATAAGGCTTGCAAAGTATTCAATACAATACTATCAACTGTATGCATACCCCACTGTGTCTTCTTTGGGCGTTTTCCACAGAACTGATGTCGTAAACGGCTCATTATTCGCTCTACACAAGGCCAGATACAGTACGAACACTTTCAATGTTTCTGCATGAAAAGTCTGACACACTTTTTACTGCAACTTCTCAATCCTCCGCATCTCCTCTCCATCTTTAATGGAATCACCGCACACACCATCCCCAATCAGCCCCCATAATGCCTTGCTCTCTCTATGCCCCCGGTTATGGCTGTGCCACGCTATAATGGCTCCCCCCTTATCTGACACACAGTTATGCAAATATTAGGTTCCACCCGAATATCTGGTGACAGGAGTTTCTCTCGCTCTCTCTCCTTCTCCCTCCTGATTATGCAGCGATAGGCTCGCGCGGCCTGGAATAGACTACTCGCGTATAATCGTGATTAGTCATATCTCGTGTTCGCAGCGATGTAAAACCCATCACTGCCTGGTCTTTATTGTCGACGGGCGTGTTTCTGTTTGTGTGCGAGACATGCTGATGGACAGTCGGGAGACAGACGGAAAATCCTTTTCATGCCACTGGTTCAGATATTGTATGTAATGTGCTGCGCGCCGTGTTTGCTAATGACAACTTGTTAATGCTAAAAGGCCCAACAAGCAGTCAGACATTTCTTTATGCTCCAGCTGATCAACTTCTCAGCCAGAGAGCCGAGATCACGAGCAGGTAAAGTGGTAATTAATTAGCTTGATAAGTCAACACCCTGAATGCATCACTGAGCTCTACAGATATGGGTTTGCTTTTCTTCTCTTTTTGCCTCTCTGCCCTGGTGGATGCCATAATGTACACTTAAACACATGGACCCAGAGCAAGACACAAGCCCACACAGCTGCAAATATAGATTGTCATGCTAAAGAAAACTTAGCTATTAGTCTTAACCCATTGCTTAGCAGACTTTAACTTCCCTGACAGCTGTCAGCAGTCAGGTTGTAAAGCACAGTGGCATGTCATGTCAGGGGGACTGACAGACAGTGAAATGAAAATTAAATGCCCAAGAAAAGAAAAATCACTCATGATGCTGAAGCCCTCAACATTAACTGACAGATGGTAACTGTAAATCATGTATACTCTTAGTTTAGAGTCATAATAGAAAGTAGAGGACACTAATGAAGATTTCCTCATGAAATTAAATTGTGTGATTTTTTTTGTCCCATAGGGGCAAGGGTAGAGGGAAGGGGATGGAGGGCTTTTTGAAAATGGCTGAGTGGGTGTTTCCATTTGAAAAATCCAAACACAAAGGATATAAATGTGTGTTGGTAAAGTCTATTTAAAGTGAAGTTATTTAGGATTATTTAGGTGTCGTTTTATTTCTTTTTTGGTCAAAAGCAGAATAGAAAGGAGTGGCTGCTTCTTTGCAGACCTGAGCTGAATCAAAATCATATTGTGACCAACACTGTGATATCAGCAAATATCCTTTTAATGTCCAAACAATCAATATATCGTATTATAATGAAACTTGTGATTTATGCTCCCAACGGTTTAGCATAGCAATGGTCAGGTAATGTGCTCATGTGACTTTCGTTGGTCAGGTGGAGCACTTGTGGCTTGAGTCGGTCAGGTAATGGTGCTGAGCGAGTCTGTTGACAGCAAGACTGAAGGAGGGAGGTGAAGAGTACGTGAGCAGTAAAATAACCAGTTTCTAACACACACAGGCACGCACACACACACTCCCTGCTCTCTGAAACACACACACACACACAAACTCCATCTCCCTGAGGGGTAGTGATCTGTGACTCCTCAATGTTCTGTGCACATCTGAGATGACAGCACACACAACATGGCCAGCGCTCCAGTCTGGGTTCCACATGATCACCCACAGCAGTACTGTACAGCAAACAAGATACAACCACACTGTGTACAGACACGGAAACAGGCCAGGACTCTCACTGAATCCAGGAGTGTCACACTCAGCCACATAATAACGTACGTATGCAGTTTGTCTTGCTTTGGAGTCAGATGCATGGACTTTTTACAGTGATGAACTGCTTCAAAAAGCTTGGAACACAATCATTCCTGTACAAATGATTTTTAAATAATTCACCTATAGAAATTAGGAAGCCTGCTTCCAGTACTCTTTTTGGGTTCTTTTCATACATAACATATGGAGAAAGAAAATAATGCTGCAGTATTGCTTTTTTCTGTGCTTTATTCCCATGATACTGTGCTTTGCCTCGTGGTAACCAGTCAGTCAGAAGCTGCTAAAAAATTAAACATACAAATTTCTAGTGGGTTAATTTCACTTTTTATATGTTGGTGTAGCATCCAGCAAAAGTAGCTGTTGCATAGCTAATGGAACACTGGAGCATTTTGGTAAATGTCCTCTTACACGGTGGCTCTGGTGTTTGATGCTTTCTGGTAATCAAAGGGCTACTTAAATCACACAACTGCCAATCATATAGAGTACTGCAAGAATGAATCCTAAGACATGGCATTTTTGTATCTCCAGATCTCAAAGTTGACGTGTTTTTGAGTAAGATGCCTGAAATAATGTCCGTGTTTACAACAACCTTAAGAAATTTTCTTTCTTTTTTTTTTCTACAACATAAAATTCATCAGTAAATATCCCACTCATAAATTTTGAAGTTTGTAGGTTTCTTTAAAAAGGTAGTTGCTAACAAGTGGCTAAATGAGATGACAGTGTCTGTCAGGGACATGAAATATCATCACACAAACACTAGTCACTTACTGGTGGTGACATGTCATGTAACTGCAGTGTAGCTCATTTATAGTAAGTATAGTATGTATAGTAAGTGTAACGTTTATTTAGCTCTGGTGATTGCATTTAAAATCATAAAAGTAATTTGCTGAACAAAATGTGTAACTATAATCAACTTTTGTTTGCCACAAAACCCATTTTTTTAATGAAGTTTTTCCAGGAGAACCACAGCAACATCTGGGGATGGCCTACAAGAATATATATTATCCCTGTAGCACTCTGCAGCCATATTGTTTCATCACATTTCACAGCCACCTACTGGACTGGGGGAGCAGAACAATAGACTATTTAGAATATAAAGAAAAATAACAGCTCATTGTGACTGAATAGCCCGTCAGTCAACAGATTCTCCAAGTTGAGCGTGATTTTTGTTTTGTTTTGTTTTTTGTCAGTCAGTGTGCTGTGTCCTTCAGGGGACATTTCAGTCTCTAGAAGTAGCTGCAGATTGAGTGCTCCTCGCTTTCACGCTGCTCTCTGGGGTGAAATCATTGAAATCATTCCACTAAAACAAGTCATCCCGTCCCCTCTGTGAAGAAATTTGCAACGGGTTGTCTATAAGCAGCTGTGGACCCGGACCCAAGCCTAAATTATACCCTGAAATGGACGCGTGTACGTACTGCTAGCAGAAACCATGGACACATAGCAGTTCTAAGAGGCAGCTGCCCAGAGGAGAGAGGCCTTGCCCAGTCAGATAACATTATCTTCTGTCTTCTGCTTAGAAGCAGCGAATTAACAGCTCACGGGAGCTTAATACAATATATTTTCTTTTTGTTTGATATCTAGTGTCTGCTCTGATTCCATGGTCAAATATTTGCAATGAACAGTGAAATCTGACTAACAAAATTCTGAGCAACCTTAGTTATAATAATCATCTGCATGCAAAGATCAATTTGACCTGGACAGATGTGATCACTAAGGCATTTTCCTCTTTTGTGCAATAAAATACTTTTTAGTCATTCACCTATTAGTTCATTTCTTTGCAGATGTTATTCCGAGTTCTACCTGAACTCTCCAACATCTCCTTGACCTAGATTTCACCCCATCAATGTTAGAAAAGCAAACACAGAAAATAGGCTGACTTAAGTAAGGAGAGAAATCTGTTTTTATTCAGAGAGATAAGCGTGCTATGTCTAATGCAATGATCAGGGGGATTCATTTAAAAAGAGCAAAACTCTGCAATCTTATTATCTTAAAGAATGCAGTAAATGAAAATATAAATGCAACATTTGGATAATTTTATGTCAGGTTCTTTTATTTATCAGAGAAATTCAGTGTAAACCAAGGACTCTGGCATTGAGATCAATTTTTCATAGATCACAACTTTGACTTGGATTTGAAGGTAAGCATAAATTTGTGTCAGAATGCTTTTATAAATGAGTCCCCACGATACTCATTACATTGTAAGAGAAATGCTGCGATACTGCATGTTAAAGGAGGTGTGGATTCACACTGCACTCAGGCTGATTATATGGAAGCGGTGGGAGAAGTTATTCTCCACAGATGTGATCAAGTGTTTCGTCAAACATGTGTTTCATCTGCGATTCCAATGTGCGTCCCAAATGTAAATGTGTACATTTTCATCTCTATAATTTAAAACCTGAGACATTTCCTCCCCCCCTCCCTTATTATCAGCAGAGGAAGGAGCAGACCAGATTCAATTTGAGGAGAGGTAGTGGATCATGAAAGCATTTCACCATTCGGGAACAAATTTGATATCCGTCTGGAAGTCAGGACCCAGAACGGTAGTGTTGTCAAATGTTGCTTTATTTGCCATTCCAACTCCAATTTCACATCATTGCTCAAACTTTTTTGATCTTATCACTTTTTCTGACTTTTGCTTATATATATATATATATATCTTTTGCTGCTACCTCCCTCCTGCCACTTCCTCATGGATCGACTTCATCTTATGAAACTCAGACCAATTACACTTACAGAATCTTTTACAGCACAGTGAATAAGACTAAGGAAAAGGGCAAACTCTGATTTTATTTAATGTTCTCCTTTTATAAGATCAAATTTTTGGGCATGCCAATACACTCTTAAAACTGATTCAAGGGAATTATTACCACCACTTAATTAAATGTATGGATACAAGAAAAAAAATATGATTTAGTAATTTTGATAAACCGTTTAAATTGCAAACATTATTTTGATGAATTGTGTTGGCATTCACATCAACTTAACATTGTGCATAGTGTTTTATATGGATATATGGTCACTCCAGACTGTCCTCACGCCAACACACTTTTCAGCATTATGGTCATGTGTAGTTTGTCTCACAGAAAAGATTTTTTCAGTTGTGCAACAGTTTCATATTTTCTGTTTTTCCTGCTGATGTTCTCCAGCTGCGCAGATCTCTGATTTCTGCATTTCTGATGGACATGTATCTTCACTTGTTGTTAATGTAGGTAACCGCTACATTACGGGACGGAGTCAGCTGCATGGAGCCAAGTAGCAGTTGGCTGCAAAAGTACCTAACCGCTTACAACCAGTAAACCTTTGTCCAACAAGAAACTCCATAAATCACCAATCGCTGAGACAGACAAGTTGGAGGACATCAGAGAGAAAAACTGTTTTTTTTCTGTCCATAAAATATGATCCAGTTTCACAAAACAATAAATTAATCAGTTCATCATATCACCATTTTCCATGTTAGGATTGTGCTCAGAAGCACTGTGTGCTGTTGATTTGCATAGCCAGACTGATCTCTGAGCTAACTAGCCAACTAGCACCTAAATTAATTACTAACAAAAAATGTAAATCTGTCTGGCAATCAGAAAACTGAAATCAGCAAAAGTTGAGGCAGAGCAGCTGGAGGACATCACAGGGAAGAACAGAAAATGTCTCCATGAAATATCCAATTTCACAAAAATCAGCAAATAAAGTTGTGTGTTTTTCAGTCATCAGTGAGGCCCGGCAGCCAACACTGAATAGAGGGACTGCATAAAGGGCTAGTATGACATAAGTAAGGATGTTTTTGAACTGTTTTGGAAGCAAAGCTACTTTGGTGGAACCTCAGCATGAAAATATAAAGCTTGAGATAAGCATAATTGGTCCTCTTTAAATGCAAGTGTTTCAGAAACTTGATGCCTAAATCATTGACTGGGGGGGAATTAATCCTTAAAAATACTGAATTAATTTTTTTTTTAAGCTACTACATGGACAAAAACATGAAAAAGCTTAAAAAAAAAGGGAAAAAAAACTACTGAAGAAAATCTAATTGGGATACTTTTAAACATGTGTCATCTTTTAAAAAACTTGTGTTCACAATTATAGTAATTAAGTACATAACACTGAAAAAAATGTGGAAAAACTGGTTGAACAACTTGATTTTTATGAGTAAGCAACTTCAGAACTAAAAATACCTTTGAATGTAGAGGAAACTCAGTGTAGAATTTAATTTAGAACTGGTCAGGAAGATTGATGCAAACTGTTAGATTATTTCTTTGTTCAGCCAAAACCTTTGTTTTTAGAGTGTAGCCTCTGCAGTACTATCCTGTTTATATTTCATTACCTTTTTTCACTGCAGCTTGCTGCAAACAGTGCATGGATGAAACTGAATAATATTGACACGGTTCTGTTTCATCTCTGTCATCAATAACAGAATTGTGTTATTCGATGTCCAGCTTGCATGCTGATAATAATTGCTGCCAATGCATATGCTGGCTGCAATAAAGACACTATTGAATTTCCCCACAAGTTTTTCCAAATTGATTTTTTCTCCCCTCCTATCCAGAAGTGAGGAGGAATGAAACAAAATCTCCCTTTCTTTCAGTGTGAGTTTGCTCATTTCTTTGTTTAATCTGTTTTCCCCCGGCCGACTTTCCTTTTATCTTATCCAGGCTTTTACCCTCTCCACTTATTTCCTCCATTTATGACGAATCAGCTATTACACAGCAGCTTTATAATTGCTCGCCTCTCTCAGTTGTGCAGCATTTTCCAAAGTTCTTTTGCTAAAAAGCCTACAATTAATAAATAAAAAGCTACCTTTGACCCACGGATTGTCTAAACAATGTGAGCTGCTTGCAAGGCATAATTTTTATTCGACAGTCGTAACGGTGTGTAATTACAGACCACTACTTGAATGAAAAGAAACAAGGGCCTTCCCTTATGCTCTTAAAGATGAGCCTTTGTTCTTTTATTCCATTGATATTTGCTCTGAGACTTTTTTGCTTTCCCATATAATGAACAAGTTACCTACTTCTGTAGACCTAGAAGTGTGTTCTGTGTTCTCTTGTACAGCTTAAAGGGGACCCATTATTCTCATTTCTAGCTCTATATTTTTATTCTGGGATTCCACTAGAGTAGCTTTACATGATTCACAGTTCAAAAACATCCTTATTTAATTTTCACTGGCCCTTTATAAAGCTCCTCTGTTCAGCTTCGTTTTAGCTCCTGTGTCTTTACCCCCCCCCTAAACCCCACTTTTCATCAGATTGGGCAATTTCTCAAAAGCTTCAGGACCCGTGCTCCATGCTCTCGCTCTTACTTTTTGCATAAGAAATATAAACTATAATGATAATGATGTTATCATGTGGTTATTTGCCAAAAGAGGATAAAACTACAGTATTTTTAGACATGTTTGTGTAAACCAGCTTCAGGCTTATGGGAGGGAGTTTCTCGTGGCAGTTGACTGACATTTGAGGACCTGCTTGGCTGGGAGATGCATTGTCAACATCTGTGAAGCACGTCATGGCCCCATTAGCCTGCAAATGTTATGACAAGATGTTTTTTTCCCTTGTTTATCAACATGTCCACAGAGCGAAAGACACTACAGGTGAATAGGATAGAAAACTTTAACTAATACTGTAGATATCACCATGGAACTTCCCCAGCTGATTATTTAATAAAATGAGGCTAAAACAATAAATATGGACATATTTGCATAAATTTAGAGTGGAAGGTTTTCAGAGGTAATTTTGGATATCTCTTTTTAATCATTCAGAAAAAACTTCAGAATACAGATTGGAATAAAACTGTTAAAGTTTGGTGTGTAGAAGATTTCTGAATGAGAGAAAAACTCATTTTGAGAAAACAGCCTTTAAAATGCCATACATTGTTATTTGTAACCACTAACCTTTATGAGAAATCTATAGAAGCAAAGAGACCAAACCTAGTAAAATAAACACCTAAATATGTATTCTGGGTGTTTTCTTTCCACTACTCTGAAAAAAAAGACATGTTGTGGAAGCAAATTGATGAAATTGCCCAGTGTATAAAAAAGATTTTTGGTTTTTTGCCCGTTGTGTCTGGCTTTAAGCTGTCGCTTCCTATAACATTGGGAATTTAGCAAGATTCATCAAGTTGCTATTTTTTTTATGACACACATAAAAAGGAAAGTATTAAGCTAAGCTAGCAATCCACCCAGAAAATGCAAGCTAAGTCAGGTTAAAGCTATAATAAGTAACACTTCTGCTTCTTCTTTTTGTCTGTAATGTGGTTATTTAACAATAAAGCAATGAATGCTCCTATTTTAAAATATCATGTCTTTTGTTATTGTTTTACTGTGAGAGAGTCTTAAATTATCTGCCGTTTGGGAGGAATTTACATGAACATGAGCATGAACGAACCTTCAGAGCAGCACTCAGGTCATGCACCGGGACAGAACATAAATTTGATCATCCTGAATGAACACTCTTGGTTTTCAGTTCTGCTGTGTTTACCGTAGAAATTGCATCATCTACCTACTGTACTCCATAACAAAAGTGAGCAGCAGCCTGGGTAACATCAGTGTCAAACCACATACCTGCTTATCCTTCAGAGGGTCACGGGGGATGCAGGGAGTCAATCACTGGGACAAGAGGCAGGATACACTGCGGACAGGTCGCCAGTCAATCACAGGCTGACGCACAGAGACAGACACACATTCACACTCACATTCATTTAGAGCTGTTAACCCTGAATGTTTTTAGACAGCTGGAGGAAGCCTGAGCGCCCACGCAGGCACAGGGAGAACATGCAAACTCCACAATTAAAGTCAACCAATAGTAGGTCATGCTGAACTCCATGATATTAGAATGTGTACTTGTTAATTAAAGGTTTGTAAGATTTGCTGGCAGAATGTGGCAGGAATGGAATATTATATTCATAAGTATGTTCATTCATCCATAATCACCTGAAAATAAGAATTGCTTTGTTTTTGTTACCTTAGAATGAGCTGTTTATATCTATAGAGGGCGCAGGTCTTCTTCTATGGTGGCTGCCATGTTGTACTACCATTGTAGTAGGTCTTGCTGCCACCGTGAGTTCTCCAGCACAAGACACAGACTTGGTAGTCCAGTCACAGACAGTGTCCTTTTATTTTGACCACTGCCCGCAAACAGTTTTGACATGGCGCATGACCTCCAGTCGCTAACACAGGTCACAAGTGATATTTCCAGTAATTTCAGCAAAACCAACTTCCAACAGGCCGTCTCAGGTCGTCGTCTCTTTGTGGTGAGCAGCAGTCATCAGAGGTCCAGACACTACTGCATCAAAAAGGGAGAGTGTAATTAGCCAACGAGCAGCAGCTGTGCCAATCAACTCACCTGGCTCTGCTCTCATGAGCACACCTGTCTCTCCTGCAGCTGATTGCACAACCACGCCCACCTCCATGTTTCTACTGTGGTCCAGAACAGACAAACCAAACACTGGCTCCAGATACGGCCTGTCACGTTTTAAATAAATGAAAATTCTTTATTTCAAACATGAAATAAATGAATAAAACAATAGAAATAAATTAAAAAAGAGAGATTGGAAAACAAACAAGAATATCAATAAAGTTTAATAAACAATAAACCTAAACAACACACTGAATAGACAAATACTCAAGCAACACAAATGAAATCCTACATGAGTTTTGAGATTGAGGGTAGAGGTGCACAGAGGCATCATTATCTATATGTTCAACCAACAAAACGATGTCTGTTTGAAGACCAGAAGTTGTCATGGTTTAATAGTTTAATGTTAATCAGGCCAATGTTTTATTTTCTAAACTAATATTCATTGGCAATGCAATTATTGTGTCTACAAACCATCAATTCAATTTCATATTCGCATATAACTAAATATATATGATAAAATATATTTCCGCATCTTCATACTGTCTGTTACATCTATTTCTTTCTTAATTCTATTTTATTAAACTAACTAAACTAAGTTTTATAAACTAATCAAAAGATTCTGTTGTACATTAGAAATAGAAACTTTTTACAATTAAGATGAAATTAAAAATATCATTCACTCTAAGGGAATCATCTTAAATTGCAATAATGCTGCGTTCAGGTTTAATATGTTAATCTTACTGCAGATTCTGGTGCATCCCTTCCTCCATGCTTGGAAGGGGAGGGTGAAGCAAGCGGTATTCAATTGTTTTGCAGTCTACAACCTCGCCATTAGATGCCACTAAATCCCACATACTGGCCCTTTTAGGAATACCTAATATATAATTTAATTTTCAGCTGTTGTCATATTCCATAACTTCTTATTTTATATCAGTGTACACTGGTACATGTTAGCACAAAAAATTAGACTGCAAGTTGGGGAAAAACTGCACTGTTTGTTGAGGGGGCAAATTAAATTTCATTTTGACTTTTTAACAATATTTGGTTTGTTTTACTGGAGCTGTGTGGCTATTTTTCCCTATTTTCAGGCCTTTTAAATCTTAAGTCTTTTTACCTACCTGCCTATATTTCTTCTTACGAAAGCCGCGGATACCAAGAGTTGGAGTGAAGCATCAGGTTGGCTCGATGCCTGGGAAACAGCGAGAGGGGAAAGTGAGTGAAGAGATGGAGCGAGAAGAGAGGAGGACAAGTGAAAAATGTGATAGCGGCGGAGGTGCCGGGGGAGTCCGATGATGCAAAATGAAAGCATAACAACAGGACAGAAAGCGAGGAAAGAAAGAAGGAGCGGGTGAGTAAGATGTGTTTAACTGCGGGAGCTTGTGTAGGAGTGATGGGAGACCCCGCGGGGCCCCGAGGTAATCTGCAGGTTTGAGCGCTAGCTCTCCAGGACCTCGCAGGTGCGCTGCAGCGAAGATGTCACAATTGTTGTTTTTTTCACACACACATTGAGATGAGCACACTAAGATGTAGAACCACAGAGAGCATCAACATGTGGGCACTGCAGACTGTAACCCCGCGGTCAGCTCCTCACCGTGTCATCTCAAAATTTACCTATTTCAATAAAAACAAGCTACAAAAGCTTTTATTTTTTTTATTTTCCTCTTTGTCCCCTCTGCCCCCAGCAATATTAATGAAATATCTGCCTGGCAATGTCGTAAGCGGAGACCTGTAAACACCATCTCTCATTAAGATAAAGAATACGTACTGTACAGGCAGCATGCGGCAGCCAAATGTCCTTGGCTGTCTGTCTTCATGCAGTTGAGACTATTTCATCAGATGCTGCTGCTGCTGTGTGAACTGTCTGTCTGTCTGTGTTGTTGTTTACTCCCGTAGTCACACACACTTCACTTGCAATCTCTGACAAACTCAGAAGGAAAAGACTAACATTTTTATATAGATTCTTGCACCATGATGGCTCCCCTTTCCCTCCTTCCCTTGTCTCTTTCTATTGCTCCGCGAGAAATGAAAAACAATGAGATTTAATCATCCCATTCTCCTTTTGCAAACAATTAGATTATGGCTTTGTTTTCTTTCAATTTGATAAGGGAATCTGACACCATTCTTGCCCGCAATACGCAGTCATACATTATGGAGACGGTGGAGCGTGCTTCTGTTAATAAGAATTGACAGGAGCTACTGCAGAAATAACAAGAACAGACTTCTCCGGAGTCTCGGGCCCCACCCAAAAACACTGCGCTTCCGCAGACACATACACATGCACACACGGCAACATCAATGCACAACAGCACTGGGACATCCACAAGACATCCTCATCAATTATGAAGGAGCTCTGAGTACCATCCATTACACCCAATCAGCTGGAGAAATCACTGTTTTACCACCATTAGCATTCCACTATTCATTAGGAAACCACATGCACACACACATGCACGCACAAATCTGCACACCCATGCAGACAATGCTCCCGATAAGCCAGGATGAATATGGAGGAACTAAACAGTTCTCAGAATGCAAAAGAAACCAGTTCCAGTCCCTAGTTTATTCATGACCTGAATAGCATGCCTGCACAAACAAGCCCCGACTAATGTTAATTAAGCAGAAAAGAGGCTCGTTAGAGAGGGAGAGAGAAAATGGATTAATCCAAGGACGGCTGGAAGGAAGCGTTCGATTGGAGTTGGAAGTTATAAGAAAAACATTGGCAAACTTTCATGCATCAAAGAAAACGCGAGTTTTGAAGGAACAAAAGGGGTAAAATCAGACGACAGGAGGATTTAGTTTCAATAAACCACGGTGAGAAAAGCCAGAAGAGCAACACAAGAAAGCTCGCTGTATGTTTAGTGCACTCTAAAAGCAGTGGATCACAAATGAGGGGCCACAAGAAGATTAAGTGGATGGGAAAGTAAAAACAAACACATTTCTTCGACAAAATTATGATTATTTGATAATTCATTTTTCTTGTGAAATGCTAGTTTTCAGACCTCTGGAGGAAACTGTTTCAACTTTCATGGAACTGCTCAAGAATCACAGACATTACACCTTTGATGAGAGGCCAAATGGAGACATTTCTTTGCTTTAAAGCAAGATTATGTAACTTTGGCTGAAAAACAGCCACTGTGGCAACGAGTGTGAGGCACAGAATAATGGTACAGTACATTGAATTAGCTTTCATTTACCAAGATTTTCTTAAGGCTGTGAATACAAAGACACCATCATGTTTATCTTTAAGATGCTAAAATGTGACAACTGCAGAAAAACCAAAAGTAATTTAACTTAGCAAAGGTTTTATCTTAAGTTTATCAATAGGCAGATGCTATGAGCACACAGGTGTCAGTAGCCAACAATGCTATGTGCACCTGAGATGGAATAGACAAACTATGATCTTTTCCTAAACCTGAGCAGGTTTTATTTCCTCAGCCTAACAAAGTAGTTTTGCTGCCTAAAAGTTAGGGCTGGGAAGTTTTGTCAGCATTGATTATGGTGATACATTGATTTGTATAACATGCATCAACACGTCACAATGAACTGCTGCAACCAATCAAAGCATTGATTCATCTGGACAACAGGCAGCAGCGGACATGTCATGCCCGCCATCATCTAAAGTGCGGGACCATTTCAGACAGAAACGCAACAGGATGGTTTTCTATAAGCTCCATAAATTTGAAACAGTACAAGTACAATGTATCGGGATTATTAACAGGCAGAATGTGTTTGTGTTAGTAATCATTTATAATTCATTTTCATCAGCCCCATGTTAAAAATCATTTCTGTACCGCTGGTGTTATTGTAACTTTCCATGCATCATCTAATGCTGTTATTTGGCTGCTTTATATTTTCTGTTTACTTTAACAGGCATATAATTAAGAAAATTGCTAGAGTTCTAGTACAAGCAACAGTCTCCCAGGTTTGGATTTAAATCCTGTGTTTAACCCATTCATCCACTACAACTTTGTTTCCACAGAGACTTTATTGCTACCAGCGGCTGGGTGTAAGTAGGCAAATAGCTGCTGTGTGACTACTCTCACCTGAGTGCAAATAGACTTATTTTTATTTTTATATTATTTTAATCTGTCCAGCATTGTCCACAATAAACTAATGTGCATACCAGACCAAATTAGGTTGTAGTGGTCTAATCTCTAAGTGTGAAATGGTGTATTTCATAGCAGTTTGTTCAAATTTTCAGTTCTTCTTCCTTAAAATGCAACACAGTCTAGTGAAATTTGGCTTTAAGGTGGCCAAAAGGTTGGGAACCATCACACTGAAGCATAACAGCAGGATATGA
The DNA here is from genome assembly GCA_027495735.1 of Lutjanus campechanus. NCBI lineage: Eukaryota > Metazoa > Chordata > Actinopteri > Lutjaniformes > Lutjanidae > Lutjanus > Lutjanus campechanus. The sequence continues at coordinate 32,968 of JAJHUR010052944.1, forward strand.
TCTGTTTGGAGGTCTGATAACATGGACACATGTTGGATAACAGCTCTGTCTTTAACCATTTTCCACTGTCTAATCCAATTCTCTCCAAGGCATCACCATCAGATACTTGCTTTTAACTTGGTTAGGAAAATGGAAGCTCAATTAAAGAGGTGGAATTGAGCTGAGGGCGGTGGGAGCAAAGATGAAAAGATGTCGGAAACGAGGGAGCCCATTCTGTAGCTGCTGTCTGAAGAGGAAATGAAGGTCCGTCTACAGGTAGGCTACGCATCAACTCCTTTGGTGAGCTGTCGGGTTGCATTTTTGATGCGGCTGCATTGTGCTTCATTATGCATGCCATATTGAACCAAACCAATAGCTAATCAAGCTGAATCAAATATTCATTGGGACACATTTCGCTGGAGGCCACAATTCGACCCCAGTCAGAGCAACAGGGACACATCAAAGCCAACAAAATCTTGTGAGTGAATGGGAAGCATTTGCAAAGATTTAGTTTAGCCTGGAAAACATGAATTCAGAGGGCAATGGTCTCTGTAAAGTGTCGCCAGTCATGCTACGCTGCAGCACAAATGACAGTGATTTAATAATGTTTACAACTGTACTCAAAAGTCTGAGCCTGAAAAGGCAGTGTTACTACCTTTTTGTCGGAGAAAGTCATTCCCCTTTTAGCGAGTCTTTGCATCTCCTAGCAACAGTGAAAATATCACTTTGTGTGGTTTTGTGTTACGCTACATTGTGTTTTCTGACAATGCTGCTGCTTCTTCCTTACTTTTGCCCAAGATCTGTAATACAGATGTCCACTGGTCAAACTAGTCAGGAAAAGGTGTCTTTCTGCTAAATGAGTCTTTGGTGGGCAGAAAAAAAGACAAACAGTTGATGTCTATGAGCTGGAACACCTCTATCATTGCTGCCTTTCTTTTCATCCGTCCCTTCTGTCTCTTTCCCTCTCTAACTACGTCTCACTAGAGCACTTGCCCCTCACCCTTGGTCTATCTCGGTCTCTTTTATATCCTCTAGTGGGAAATCAACCACATGCACATAAACAAAGCCGCACACACTCACAGGTGCGTGCACACACACACAGTATTTTGCAGCACCACGGGGCTGAAAGAAGCTTCTATCAGCGCAGCTTAGTCTTTCAGGTGGTAATTAGCAGTCATTGTTGTTCTTCTGCTAATCAGAAATCTCACAAACCAATGAGGGTCATTATCTCACCATCAGGAAAGAAGGACCAGCCTCGCTCAGGGAAGATGCAGGAAGATGTGTGTGTGTGTGTGTGTGTGTGTGTGTGTGTGCGTGTTATGTGATATGTATTATGATAGAGTTCGCAGCCTTATCAAATAAAATGGCGAGATTGGATCTTTTTCAATCATTTGCATATAGAAGGGGCTTAATATCAATTATGAGATGAAATTGTGTGATTGTTTCTTTCTCTGGCTAATTGCACCTTCAGACTTGCAGACACGTTGTTCTGAAAAAAGCTGTGAGGCGAGCTACAGTGTGAACAAAGAAGCGCTGAAAATGGTGAAGTTCAAAGGGTTAAACACAGCTGAATGCAGTTAGGAATGAAAAAAAAAGTCTATAAATTATCCGGTGGCCTCCGACAGCTAAAAGAACAGGCATGTATTGAATGAAATGTAAATTCAATCATTCAGGCTACAATTTTGAAAAAGGGCATGTTAAAATTAAAGCTGAGATGATTTCTATATACAGTATATATATAATAAATCTGCTCCTGAATGGTTTTAAAGCAAACCAGACTGAAAGCAACATACGCACGCACACACACAGGCACTGCACCAATTTACATGTGGATTGTCTCTTTTTCTTCTTCTTTTAGAGACAAAAACCTCAGATAATTTGTCTGAGATAATTTGAGGGGCATAATTACATCTAAAACACCATCTGCCCATGGTGGCTTTAAAGCACAATTATGTAACTTTTGCTCAACAGTGGCCATTGTGGCCATAACTGACATTTATGAGAAAGCAGTGCATGACAAAATAGTTAAATGCACCACTGCAGACGAGTCATAAAATCATGAAATTATTCTCTCACTAAAGTCAGTTAAATGGCAGTATCTATCTATCTATCTATTGCTAACACAACTTATAAACCACTGGTCATACGAGATCAAGTGTATAGTGTAGCAACGAAATTGTATTGAATTGAGCAAAAGTGCATTTTATTTTTTGAGCTAAATTTTTCATTTCTAAAAAGAATAATGTGTTGTTTCTTCTTCTAAAAGTTACACAGTGTCACAAGCAAGACTGCAGCTGTTGCTGAAATGTGGCTATGGTGGCCACAGTTTGGGATGCCAAGATCGGTTAGCTGGCGACTGGTGATGGATAATATTCAGTAAAAAAAATGCAGTTGGGAGATGTTGGATGAATGGTTTCTAGTTGTCAGATGTGAAAACCGATGGATGGATGACACAAAAAACCTGAACCAGTTCTCAGCTGCGTTGTCATTGTATGCAAAACTAACCTAAAGGAGTACTTCACCCTGACTTTATATCAGTTCCTCACCTCATGTTGCCTTAAATTCCTGATGATATTTTCCCTCACATGCCAATGCTTCTACATAAACATCACATTAATCCAAAGCACAGTATCCAGACTTGTTGAGGTTGATGGCCCTCCCACCAATACACGACAAAGCGCCAAACTGACCCATAACACTGCTACACAGCTGCTATAGCTACAAAACAACGGTCAGTATTGGTCGATATGACCCATGGAAGAGCTGGCTACATGGTGTAGCTTTAAAACCAAGTCTAGGCTATGCAGCCAACTTACATTAGCCACCACAGGTGACTGGTCATGCCAGACCAAATAAGAATGTAGCTTGGGCTCCTCTTATCTTTTTATAAATTCAACTTGTCATTTTAAAGAAGAAAGTGATTTTCTTAATTGTCTCATAAGTTACATACAGTAGTGTCACTCCAACACTGCATATGTAAACTGTACCTACTGTAATGTGACCACAATCTGGCACATCAAAGACTGAAACAATATTGGAATTATTGCAAAAATTAAAAAAATGAATACATGCTATCTTTGTATAAACTGTATGTTACTGATGCTTTGCTGCTTGAATTTTTACCTGAAACCAAAAACATCTTTTTGACAGCTATCTAAATAGGCCAACTAATCAGGCGAGGTGCTCATATTGACTTGCTAATACCACCAAATTAGTTTTATGCAATAATGATGAGATAACTGAACTCTTTGATTGGTGGCTTGGAGTGTGTATATAGACAGTATGTCAGATATTAAGTATACCAAACACCAGCCAAGGACACCTAAACTTCCGAGGACGATGACTCTGCCACTCTATAGAAACTGTGTGCATCTTTAACAAGCAAATGTTTAAATCCCTTCCAGTTTCCCCCCGCCCCTTTGTGTTGATAACTTAGTTTAGAACAAACAATCTTGAGATGAAGGTTACTGTGGATGGACTGGCATTCTAGATTAGAAGGGGATAAATAAATAATGGACTCAGAATGAGGCAACAAATTATGCTCGTCTCCCCAATTCAAATCAATGGTGTCCAATCTATAGCTGTGTCCTTGGGATGGTGTGGTTTGGAGAGCTGGGGGGCATGATGGTGCACAACAAATTGCTGACTGTCTTATGCGGTGTGCTGCTGGTCACTCCAGGGAACTGGCCGCCTGCTTTAATAGGGTGGTCAAGGTCCCACACATGAACAGAAAGCCAATACAGGGACTCAGGATACAGGGGTCAGGAGATCGTCAAGCATTACCCCCCCCTCTCTGGGTAATGCACTTTCTTTCTTGCTATGTTAAACGCTCAGGTATGAAATCTTTCCTATTTCCATTAGTCACATTTTTCTCACTCATTTCCTTCCACCTTGTTCTTCTTCCTCTGCTTATGCCTGCCCATACCTGTTCTCGCTCCCTCGCTGGTGAAATAGGGCAGCCTATTGGACGGCAGTATGCAGAGGTCGGCTTGGCCTCGCTTCTCATTCCACCTCTGGAGTGGATTACTAAATGGAAATGACCGCAGGGCTTGCAGGTTCACCCTGATCAGCTCACAGCTCCTTTCCTCTCTCTCTGGCTGTCTTAAACCCGCTCTTATTCTGGAGGTGCTGAACCCTCACCAAGTCCCAAAGACCCTCATATACAGCCTGCCAGCCCATGGTTGGTGGAATCCACCAGCTATGGTTGTATCAATATTAGAATCACTCTCCTCCACTGCAGAGCACAGTGTTCACAGTGGAGAGACAGCATTTCTATGTGCCGAGATTAAACCTCAGGATTTATTTTTCATCTTTAAGGAGTACTCCAGAGATTTATTATTGCACGTCCATAAAGTTGGGGGACTTGCAAGAGATTTGAAAAAGAATGGGCAAAAGCAATGCAGCAGAGGCCAAGATAATGTGAGTTTTAGTCACTATACAATGAGTCAGGCTCTGGATCCTACATTCCCCAGGATGCACCCGTACTGTTTAACAAATGCTCACGTCTTTCAAAGTCCAAGTAAACGTTCTGTAACACAGTCTTGATTTATTAAGATTTTTCAGATGTTAAAACTGGCCCTGTCCTGTGCTAATTGACAGCTGTTTTCACGGTCGGAAAAACAATCTAGCCTTTTTTGCTTTGTAGGTGGGATTTATCATGCATGCATGCAGAAAAATTGGTTCTGGACTGGAAAAATTCATGTGAACGCCCCCTAAAGTCAGAACAACTCAGAAAGTCAGCAAAAATGTTGGTACGTGACTTGCTGACTTGTTGTTTGCAGAAACCTAACCCTAACCCCATGTAGCAGAAACATGGCATACATGGCAAATGTTTTATCAATAACTTTTTATTAATGTATTGCATATCAATTTTGCTCACATAATTTGTAATAAGGTATTAGACTGACCCAGATTAGTTAGAAAAGTTATTTATTAGTATTGTCCCTGATAACAAGTCAGGTAAAGCAATAATTTAGTAGTTTCAGGGAATGTGCTGGTGCAGCAACAAGTCTGGGGAGAAATAAGTTTGTAATATAAAGCTTCAAACTGTTTCAGGGTACTTGGATATCAACATGATGCTTAGTACCAGCCAACCCATCACCCAGAACACTACAACAAGTACAACAACTCTCCACTACCCTTACAAATTTCTACTTAAAAGCTCATGAATGCAACAAAGTTGAAAGAACAACTTCCCAACTTGGGAAATGAGACCATCCAAGCTGCGCATGAATGCAACATACCAGAGGTAGAGGGGCAGTGTGCCAATTTTACATATCAAAGTGTATTTACAGGTGTTGAGGAGAACTACATGTAAAAAAGTTGTATGGAGCCTTTTGTGCCTCATATCTGCTTGAGGCAAGAGGTTCAGGACTACGGTAGCCATTATTAGCATCACACACCTGAATCTCCAACTCAACTGTCAACTGAATTGTGGGTAATGTAGCTGCCAAAGTTTTCAAAAGGAAGAATACTCAGGATATCTGAATAAGTCGAAACTAGGGTTGGGCGATTGGATGAAGAAATCGGCTATCAACAATTGAATGTGCCTATCTCTGGCTGTTTTTTGGGGGTATGATTTTTGCTAATTTTAATGGTCTACCTCAGAAGAAAAAGTTAGAGCTGCTGCTCAGCAACTTTTGTTCAGTGGTACGGTACACACCTTCTGAGCCCAAGAACAAGTGAGAGGAAAACGATGTGGAGCTAGAATATTTTCACATCTAAGGGCTCTGTTATAGTCCCAAACGGATGCATACTTGTGAAGTTGGCCTGGCACATGCCACACATGTGCAGTAGATCAGCATTTGTGATAGCAGCGTGGACAAGTCTGTCGATTAGTCTGTGTGAACACAACAAATTGGGGGTTTGTGGATGTCTGCACATAGCCTACACGTACACGCTCTGAGGACAAAATTTGTTACGTGAAGTATAATACCATCTTAACTCAGATAATTTAGGATTAATTTTGACCAAACCAGAGTTGGTGACTGTTGGAACAGTGTAAACCGAAAGACTAAAAAACTAACCAAGATGGGTTTGGCATATAATTCAAGGTATATGATTGCATTTTACACCTTCACAAATATGTTGCCATTCGCCAATTGTTCAGCTGACAGAATTTTAACCCAAGTCTAGTTGAAACTATGGCAGCAGTAATATGCACAACAATTAGGGAACAGGAATGTGCTTCAGTTACAGGACAGTGAGACAAATACAGTGTTATCACTGAGGTGACCCCCTCCATCTGGGAGCATTCCTATAATTCCAATAATGCAAAAATATGAAAATGATCTACAGCTTTATTCTCCCGCAGTGTTTAATTGGAATGTTGAACATTCCCTTCTTTATTAGCTCTGTGGCGACTTGCTCCCTCCCTCAACCAGGGGGGGAAAAAAACTGATTGAGGTTTTAAAGACTCAATCCCAGTCGAATTGCAATTGCAGAGGCTTTTAATTAGATAAAGCTTGGCTGGTTTGAACATATACTTTACAGCCGTGTCAGACTAAAAGGGTCCATGTGTCGTAAATATCACCCGAGACATTAATAGAATTGAGATTAGAGGGCAGAATGTGTGGATCAGCGTAAAACGGCAGCCAGCAGTGGGACAACTTCATGCAGTGAGCTATTTATAGCTGCTAAAATGGACGGCTCCATTAATATAAGGCTTACCCTTTCTGGAAATGTAAATCACCGGGGCCATGGCTCGACGTGCATGTTATACAGCTGCAGTATGTCAGAGTTAACAGTACCGTCGCTCTGATTTACACTGGTCTGGGATAAAGCAAAGAAGATTACTTCAGTTTTGTTTGCTATCCTCACGGACATCTGGCGTGTTTTAAGTCAATATGGAATTTTTTCCTCTGCACCCCTAAAAATGACTAATCATCTAAGATGAGGCATATGGCTGCTCAGGATATGTATTTTAATTGCACACTTGTTTCAGAAAGATCAACTCCTAGAAATAAAAGTGCTTACTAGAACCATAAAGGGTTCTTAGGCTTGTCCCCATAGGAGAACCCTTTACGGTTTCTGCTTGAACCTTTGGTAAAGGTTCCACTTGGAAACCTTTCAGAAAGTTTTACCTAGAATCCAGCATAAAGGGTTATACCTAGAACATCTATGAAAGGCTTCACCCAGAACCCCTTATGAGAGGTTCTTTGCAACGCTCTCTGGGGGTGCAATCCAGAACCTTTATATACAGTATACCACCTAGGGGTTCTACCAAGAACCATTTTGTATTCCAAGGGTTTCACTCAGGGCGTTCTACCGGGAACTTTTTTTTTATATTCCAAGGCTTTTAGCTAGAATCCGACCAGGGTGTTCTACCGAAAACATTTTTATGGTTCAAAGAACTTCTCAAGGATTTTAAAAAGACTTTCCATCAACATGGAACCAGCCTGGTCCAGTTCAAAAACCTACTTTTGAACTGCTCTGAGCATTTCCACCAAAAATGAACTGGTTCTGAACCTGAAAAGTTAGTTCCTGGCTGGAATCAAAAATAGCAGCAGTTTTCCTTGGGAACCAAAGGGGGCGTGTCACATTCTACTCAAAACTGGTAGAAATACTGGCTGATCCAAGGATCTTGAACGGAACCAGTTAAAGAACCACAGGTTATTTGACGGAAAAGGGCCCTTGATGAAAAGGGTTCTTAAGGCAACCCTTAGTCTTAGGGTAGTCCAAGGACCCTTGACATCCACTTGACAACCTTTTCTTTAAATGAGGGATTCTTCAGAAGCAAATGGTTTTGGGTAGAACCACAGCCCTTCAGGCAGAACCCTTTTGGAACCCTTAATTCTAAGAGCATAGCGCTCCTTGTCAGCAGACTAGAATATAGATGTCCAAAGTGGTATTAGAACCATGTTGAGACCTGTCACTCATCTCCTCCCTTTCATTTCTGCCCTTGATGTTTATATTATTCACAGACTGAGACAAAGCGAGCCAACACCAAAGACGGAGAAGGAGACGGGGTGAGAACAGATCGCAGCCTCAGTGGACACTTCCACAAGGCCGAGGGCTGATCAATAACCTCCACATCTCAAAACTGCATCGGATTAAGTCCAACATGTCTTGTTTTTAAAAACCACAGCTCTCCAGCTTTAATTGAGAAGCATCTCACGTCGAATCAGAGGGCTCATGTCTGTTCTTTTGAAATAACTTGTCATTTTCTCTCTTTCTCGAGCGTATCAGCTCACTCCCTTTCTCTCTAATCCCCTTCCCTCCTCCCCCCTCTCTCCCTCTGTCATCGCTGTCTGTGTGAACACTGCATACAGCTCAGGTGCTCTGTTACTGTACACCTCTGCATGCATGTACTGTATGACTCAGAGCACAGTCAGTGGTGGAAGAAACCTTCAGGTTTGTCAGTATTATTATTGAAATGTACTTACAGTGAAAGACCATGCTGTATCCGTGTTTTTCAAGGTTTAGCTCCTTCACTACAAATCATGTTACCTATATATTTTGCTGAAGTACCGGCTGTACAGATTCAGATAGGATTTTTATACTATTACAGGAATCAATTGGTTTTCATTAATTTCTGTATCATATGGAGATCAGTGAGGTGCCTCTTAAAAGTATAATGTGAAGCAATTTACATGCATTACAGAACTTAAAAAGTAAGACCTACCTTGACTTTCTCGATTGCCTATTACAGTGGCTTTCAAACTTGGGTCCAGGGGCCAACAGGGGTCCTTGAGTGGACTGTAGGGGGTCCCCAGCAAAGGGATGAATAGAATAGTGTACATTTTATCACATTTGTTGGAAGTTGGAACAAGAAAACCAATGTCCTTTTTGGTTGATTGTAATTTCTAGTAACCCTCATTTGATCAGTGATTGACTATGAAGACGTTTCTTTATCTTCAAACCTTAAAAAATACTCACTTACATGAAAAAAATGGGAACCCCTGGCCTATAATAGCCTGTGGACTAATTTCTAACAAATCAAATCTAAAGGATTTGCCCTTCCTCAGCTCCCCTACAGCACCAACATTAGCTATAGTTAGCTTAGAAATGGAGTCTGCTAACATTATTTATGTCATCTGTCAACATGATGTCGGGCAATCATGTTCAGTTTTGTGTGTGTCACGTGACTGTTTTGACCAATGCCCAGGATGCTTGCTTGCTCCTATGTAGTGTGAGCATGTAGCAAGAAACAGGATACTGACTGCAGTTCACTTTACGGACACTGGTGTCGCTAATAACAAGAGTTTTCTTAAAATTTCATATTGTACGGTGCAGATTGATTCCAAAAGTCCGCAGGCGATTTTTCCATGTATATTTTTTATTTATGAATTGAAACTAATGGCAGCTCGTGTAACCGAAAAAGACATTAAAACTTCTAAAATACCACAGAGAGTTATATTGCTGTTAAATTATTGAAGCATTCATAGGATGGATGCATCAACATGTAAGCACCATTTTAATGTTGCCACTTTATATACTATCGGTTAGTTTAGTCTTTAACAACGCATCATATTTATATGCTGATCATATCCTCAGTGGCCACATTACGATAGGTACACCTGTACAGTCCTGTACTATCCACTGCTACTCAGTGCAACAGCTCTGCCATAAAATCAATCTTTATGAAGCGTATAATGTTGGATCTTTTAAAATCTATTAATTTTCAGTGAAATAAGTACCCAGATCTTTTACTGAGATAAAAGTGCCAATACAGCAATCTAAAATACTCAACTGAAGTAAAATGTACTTCAGATATCAAAAATAAAAGCACTTGTTCTGCAGTTGAAAGATGAGTGTGACATGATGTTTTCTGCCACATTATTAGGTTGTTAATATTGATGTGTCATTGTGTATTAATGGTTTAGTGCTGTAGTCGGGTGAGGTGAAACTGGTAAAAGTGGTACTTTATATATAGTTCAGCTTTGTCCAGCGGTTCCCACCCCCAGGGTCCTGATCCCAAAGGGTCACAAGCTAAAGATACATTCGTATTCTCTTTTGGAATTTCTTTTTTAATTATTTAATTTCATTTCTTTGGGCTTCAACAAATGAAACCATCTGATAAGTTTAAAGGGGACATGTCTCTGTGGTGGAACTGCTAACAACTCAAGGGCATCTGAAACGTGATGGGGGGCACCAACTAGACGCTGCTTCTTTGTAGGGGGCCTCAAGCCAAAAAAGGTTGGGGGCTGTAACTCTTCCTGCCAAATTAAGGTAAAGTGGAGTAAAAAAAAAAAAAAAGTACAATATTTCTGTTTTATGTGTACTTGAGTAAATGAACTTATTTTCCAGCACTGCAGCCACATCAGTTGCTTACCTCGACAGAGTGATATGGTCAATGTCAACGTGTATAATGACTTTGCAGAGCTTTTCACTGAACTCTCTTCCACCATATGGTGACCTTCATATACTATAGGCCCTTAGAGAGATGGAAAAATGCTGGGTTATACAGTCACAGAGGGCAACAGAGGTAAATGTACATACAGATGACAGTCCGTGGCAAGATGTAGAGGATACATACTGTATATAGAAGCGGCGTCAGTACAGCTACATACAGGAGACGTGAAACGATGCAGAATTTTAAAGGGATTTCTATCCACTATACTCTCAAGGCAATAATAATTTGATTTTAAAAGGAAACAGGCTTTTAATACTGAACAATATACACATGTATTATCTTGCATCAGGTGTTATTCTGTGCAGAAAGGCTGCTTACAATGAAAAATAACTCAACAGCCCAATTAAGTAGGAACATTAATTTCTACTCTTTCAATGAACATAGTAATAACTAACATAGACGAGGGGAAAAAAACACATATTGGTACAGTGCAGACAAAGATCTAATAAGTAATACTCGGACCACGTATGCACAAACGTGGTGGCTCTATGATTAGAATATAAGGACATGAAACAAAGGACAAGCAGCTGGTGTATGAGGCATAATGAAAATAAAATGTTAATATGAATTTTTCATGTAGGAACCTGTGTGACAATTGCCTACGTGTGCATTTTTCCGACTGCTATACATTATTCAACAAGAGCGTGTGACTTGAGACGGGGACTTTATTCTTGCATTTCACTCGAGAAAAAGCTAAATTTGACGAAATGTATGAATAAAATGATGATATAATGAATAAAAAAAGCTAAAGATGGAAGATCACGTTGAAATCCACATGGGCTTAAGACGCTCTGAGTAAATCTTGCAGATATGTTTGTAGAACACAACAGAGTGTACAGAAGGAAATCTAATCCAATGAGATATAAAATCCTCAAAAACACTGGGCAGATTTACCTGCTGTAAAAAGCCCAAATGACTTTATTATACACTTTAGGAAATAAAGGTGCTAACAAGAACCGTTCTTCAGCTTGTCCCCCAAGGAGAACCCCATTTCACCTCTGGTATAACTCTTTATAAAGGTTACACTTCAAACCCTTTCATAGAGTTCAACCTAGAACCCAACAGGGTTATACTTAGAACCATCTGTGAAAGGTTTCAACCGGAACCCCCTAAGCGAGGTTCTACAAGGAACCCATCTATGGTGTAATAAGTCCATCTAGAACCCAACCAGAGGACAAGAGAACCTTTCATCTAAAACCCACCCAGGGGGTTCTACTGAGAACCTTCTTAATATTCCAAGGGCTTCATCTTGAACCCACACAGGAGGTTCTACTGAGAACCCTTTTATCTTTCAAAGGTTTTGTTTAGAGCTCACCCAGGGGGTTGTACTGTGAGTACTTTTATATTTCAAGGGTTTTGATGATAACTCACCCAGGGAAAAGCCCTTTTATACCACAGTAGAAGATCCCTTGACAAGTTTAAATTTCAACAATCCTTTAAGAACTCTGGGTTCTTTGAATGAAAGGGGTGCTTAATAGAATCCCTAACCTTAAAAAAGAGCCTGAGTAGAGCCTGATCCTTTCAAGAAGAACCCTTTTGTTGGAACCCTTATTTATAAGAGTGTATAAACCTGTAGGGAGCAGATGCAATATTAAAATAGACATAAAACACAGATAAAGAGCTCCTAGCAATTGAACAGAAAAAAATCCAATCATGATGCATAATAAACCTGAAAGCAATGATGGTAATTATCATTAAACAACACTGATGTTTATCACTTTTTGGCTTACCACATTTCTATCATCATATAACTTTTTTTTTTCAATCTCATATTATGATAATGGTTCTACCTCATGTAGTAGTTTATTTTCACCCAACTGTAATTATCTGATGGATTTGGGTGAATCTGCTATAAAACTGACAATTTCTCTGAGAATGATTTTCTGTGTGTATCTTTCTTTTTGTTAAACACTCACACACTGACACCTCCACCATCTCCATTGTTCCCACCATCTGCATTTCTGTGGAAACACATTACAGGTCATTTTTTAGCCAGAGCTTTCAGCAAAAATAGAAATTTTTAATTTGCACCATTCAAGAAATGCACCAGTGAGATAACAGTGTAGTGTATTATTCTTCAATTTATAAATGTTTGTGTGTGTGTGTGTGTGTGTGTGTGTGTGTGTGTGTGTGTGTGTGTGTGTGTGTGTGTGTGTGTGAATGTAAATACTCTACATTCAAGCATAGACAATGGCATGCTTTTAAATCAAATGTTTTTTTTTTGGCAAATTCAAAAATATCTCTTTAGATTTTTCACCTGAACCTCAACAGAAAAGCTAAAATCATGTCCCTGTTCATGTTGGGACCATTTAATTTATCTCTCAAGGTCTGCTTCTGATTGAGCGTGACACGACTAAATGTGATGATGTTTCCGTGGAGTGGAGTTTTAATGACATATTTCACCTCATGTATCTAACACAATCTGTGCTAACTTACATTCAAAGTGGCTATCTTAATCTTCTTAAGCTTCTGTTTCTGTGGATCTGATGACACCTGAGTAACTCAATTTTATTAGTCTATGCTTCAAAACTGAACATAATCACTTAATAAGGCTCTTCCAGGGCAGCAGTAAGTTATATTTTGAGGCGTTTTTTAATTGCAGCTGTGTCAGCTAGATTTGACTAATGTTTCAGAGGGGTTATTTTGTTGCTGTTTTTATTTTGTTGTTTTTAAAGAAAAGATTAAAATGTTGAGTAATAGAGCATGTTAAAGCATTTAGCATTCTTTATTCATATAAAATTATACTGTACATTAAAATTACATTTGATGGCAAACAGTGGTGCACCATAGAATGATATGCTTTAAAAACACTGTTGGTTAGCTGTTCAGTAATTGGTTACAGTGAAAAAAAATGGTTAAAAAAATATATTAAAAAAACTATCACAAATAAATAATTATACATGGAATTACCCTCCACCACCAGCAGCTGATATAATTTCTCATGTCTATAAAAATGTTAGCCACAGTTAATGTCTAGTAGGACCCTAGGCCTGCTCTTTTGCATGCAAGTATTTTAATTCTGAAATGGTGGACCCCGCCACTGATGAGTCACTGTTAAAGAAGAATAAAGAAGAATGTTTCACGGAAGATTAAAGGACCAGTGTGCAGGATTTAGTGACATCTAGTGTTAAGCTTCCACAATGCAAACAGGTCACTGCACTGTGAGCTTCTAAGCAGAACCTACGGTGTCCACAGAACTTGCAAATAAAGCAAAAGGATCGATCTAGAGCCAGTGTTTGTTTGTCCGTTCTGCTCTACCAACTGAGCCACCAGGGTCCACCATAAACGATCATTCTAAAGTAAAGAAAACAAAACAATTTATATTTTCAGATGATTATACACTAATGAAAACATACTTATGAATACTGTACTAAATTGTTGCCATATTCTACCAGTAGATCCCCATAAATCTTACACACTGGACCTTTAACTTCTATGTATGAGGATTAAAATAATCACTTTTTTCCAGATGAAGTCTGAACAGCCTTTTCAAAGTAACTGGAAACTTAAAAGCGTGAAGCAAGCATTTCTGGAAACTTCTGAGGTTTGACAGCTTAACATATTTTTGTAAGATTCTCTGGGTTGAGGAGAGCGGCATATAAATCACGTTTTGTAGTGCTTGGGTCAGCGCCATGTCCAGCTGAGGTCTGCATGACCTCCAGTGTCTCCTTGCACCTGTTTTCCACATCCCGCTCGTGTGTCGGCATCCCTTTGTATATCCAAGTTCAAAATCAGTCCTCAGGCTATGATCCCCCTCCCTCATGAAAGCAACTTTCTTTGGCTCCATCTGCATTGTGTGGTCTTTCTCTGTCAGTCTCCACATCTTTCTCTCTCTACTCAGCCCTGTAACGTTTGTCTTACCGTTCCAGGTAGCTCTCTGTCTCCTGACTCCTCTTCCTGTCAGTCATTGCTCTTGGCACTGCGACCAGTCTTGCTCAGCACTGAGTTAAGTTCGTTCAGCAGATTAGGCGGCATTATACCCTCCCCACCCAGAACAGGTCTCCTGTTGACGGTCTTACAGCCGCTCTGAGGAGGAATGGGCAAAGGCATGGGCTGGAAGTGTCTGGATGGCGACGGGGAAGGGAGGCGTATGGGCTGGCAAACATCCACAGAGGATCTTCTGTGTGGGACTTCGGGGGCTCTGAGCATGTTGATGTGCTTCGGGCAGTTGGCTGTGGTGATCATCTTTTGGTGAAGAGCAGCGTCCTTGGTGGGCCTTGGGTTGCCATCGTCAAGAGAAATCCTCCTGTCTGTTGGCTGTGGGCAACAATGGCAGATAAAGATGAATTGCAACAGACTGAATTCAAGTCAAGTCATTTTTCATGTCAGGAGAATTCCTTGTACTCAAATTTACATAGAAAATTAAATTGTTCATAAGCAGTGTTTGGTGATAACAAGTAACGAAATAACAGAAATGACTTTACTTTTGTTGTTCAGTAAATAGTAAAGTAATATTTTTCAAAAGAGTCAAACTTTTCAAGTGACCCACCTGACACTGTGAAAATGAATATGACTTCAGTTTATAAAGTAGTTCTTACTGTCATGACAACCGGTGGAAATCAAAATGTCACCTCTTATTCTCTTGTAGAAGTGCACACTGTTTCATTACTTAGACAAAGAACAAAATCTCCTCGAGAGCTGAACCCAAAGAGTATTTAAAATATGTCTCCGCAATTCAGACTTTTCATGAACAACTGTCAGCTCATAATTGTGGATCCTGTTCTGAGTGAACCATTTAATAACTGGAATTACCGCCTCACGGTTGTGTGCCTCCACCAACCAGTCAAGTTGCAGTAATGGTATTAACTGTATATTTGGAAAAATGGAAGTTATCACTTTATTGACAAGCATGATTTCAGTGTACCATTTCCAGTGAGAAACATGCTGTCATCGCTGAGAAACGATTTTAATGAGGAGCACAGAGATCTGATAAAGAGCTGCAGAACATAATAACTATGATTTGGTGTTTTGGATTTAACGTCACTTACACACACACACACACACACAAAATGTTCTCATCGGTTTATCCTTGAGTCAAAGTGGACATTAGGGTTAGGGTTAGGGTGCCAAGTTGAAGAAAATCCCTGCAAGACATCAAGTTCACGAGAATGGGATGGACTTGAGGTCACAGTCACCTTTGACCACCGAAATCTAATCTAGTTCATCCTTAAGTCCAAATGGACATTTGTGCCAAATTTGAAGAAATTCCCTCCACGTGTTTCCCAGATAAGGGATGGACCATAGACTGTATATAGAAGTGGACGGAGCCTTCGTGACGTCACCCATTGGTTTCTGAACACCCGTTTTGAAGCCTCGAGTTTCAGATTTGACCAGCGCCATTTTCACAGTTTTGAAACCGGAGGTGAATATGATTGGTTGAGTCGGTGGAGTAGGGCGGGACCACAGGCGGTATAGCGAGTGAGTGGCACTACCATAGGGCACTACGCCTGTCAATTACGAAACCACGCCCCTAATCATACAGAACTTTAAGCCTTAATATAAAATCAACGAATGACTTATATGAAAATTCAAGTCTGGTTCAGTGAACATGGTGGGGGATATTAGCTATTGAGACCAAAATCGTTTTTTGACAAAGGCTATAAATA
>JAJHUR010052944.1:48926-62795 GCA_027495735.1 Lutjanus campechanus
GAAACGATTTTAATGAGGAGCACAGAGATCTGATAAAGAGCTGCAGAACATAATAACTATGATTTGGTGTTTTGGATTTAACGTCACTTATACACACACACACACACACACACACACACACACACACACACACACACACACACACAAAATGTTCTCATCGGTTTATCCTTGAGTCAAAGTGGACGTTAGGGTTAGGGTTAGGGTGCCAAGTTGAAGAAAATCCCTCCAAGACATCAAGTTCACGAGAATGGGATGGACTTGAGGTCACAGTCACCTTTGACCACCGAAATCTAATCTAGTTCATCCTTAAGTCCAAATGGACATTTGTGCCAAATTTGAAGAAATTCCCTCCACGTGTTTCCCAGATAAGGGATGGACACGAGGTGACAGTGGCCTTGAGCTTTGAAGAAATTCCCTTGAGGCGTTCTTGAAATATTGCGTTCATGAGAACAAGACTAAGAGAGCAACAGTCATCCCAGCAGCTCTGTGAGGCTGTATCAGCCTGTCAACAGGCTAACGTTTAGCAGGCAGGATGTTTACGAAACAAGCTGGCCTGCTATTACATAAACCTTAGTACTAAAGTCAAATACAGCTGAGGCTGATGGGATGTCATTAGTTTTGTACGTAACTGGTCACAAACCAAAGCAGTGGAACAAATGTGTGTGCCAAAAATTCACGCCAATCCATTCAATAGTCAGGAAGAAAGCGGTGGTCTGACCGGCTAAAACTGCAATTAAATAAGCCATGCTGATAACTTAACGCGTTCACATCAACATCACGGGGGTGATAACAAGTAATTAAACTGAAATTGTTTTAGATGTTGCTTTGTCTGTTTGAGCTGAGGCATGAAAACCTATTCTCCACTTCTCCCCATGAAACCTAAATGCAGCAGAAAATCTGTCAGTAAAAAAAAAAAAAAAAGTGTTTGAGCACGGTGAAAACTGTAGAGATTTTGTACATAACTGTTCAATGACAGCTGTTTAGAGATCATTAAATGCACTGTGAGAATAATTAATAAATCATGATGACTTAGACTCAGATATTCACCTTGTACTAAATATACAGCATTAACTTTTAATAGATTGCAGTGTCTAAACCAGCAATTCACTATTTAATATTTTACCATTTTGAAGCCAAAAATGTTCACTTTGCCATTTATTTCTCACCTGTTTGCTGGAACTGTGGTTGTGTGTCGGAATCTTCCGGCCTTCGGTCACAGCTCCCCCTCTGGAGGGTTTGTTATCTGCAGCTTCTTTTGAGTTAACGCTCTTCGGGCAGAGGTCAGAGCCGTACTGAAGCAGAAATGGTTGGTACAGTCACATCAAATATTTGTGTGTATTTGTGGTGATTATTCAGCATGGACAACAAAGATAGTTTGTGTAGGTTCATTGCCTTCATTTGCTTTTCAAAGTCATGAATGTTTTTCAAGTGTACTGCCTTCTACAGAGCCCAAAAACAAGGTTAGTACACGTAAACACATGTCAGTACCTACACAGACATGGACACAATTGGAAGAACTTGAAGTATCCAGTTCTATTTCATTCATTTTTATCAACAATTTCCACAAAGTTTCCTTCGTTGTGCCTAAAAACGACTATAAAGTAAAGAAGAAAAGGTAGAGTCTGTATCAGTATACAGGATGTATAGGTATAAATCTCGTGTTTTTGTCTGGACTAACACTCAAGCATCTTTAAAAATGACTGAAAGTCAGAGGGGTGAAGATTCTCTGCCTGACTGTGCTCTGATCCCCGGCTAAACTTTCTCTTTAACAATGTCTCCTTTTATATCACTGTGACCCTCGGACCTATAGAACTGTCTCTCTTTAACAAATCCTTATTTCATCACTGCTAGGACCTGTCCTTGGACCTTTACACCCTCCCCCACCCCTCCAACACTCACCACCACCACCACCACCACCACCATCCATTCCACCTTGCTTCAAAATTAGGTCCTCCATCTGCAGTTGCTATGGAAACTGTCGGAGCACAATGCTCGCTAACAGGTAAGAGAAAGGAAATCAAGAACACTGAAGTGCTCTCTGTCTACTTTCTCATCTACACTTTCTCTCTGCCCTTCCCACAAGTCCTGTGTCCTTCACACAAGCCCCGGCGTTGGAAGCTGACGATCCTGATATTTAGCGGATTTGGGGGGGAGAATCCTAATATTTTTTAGCTGGCTCCAGTCTGCTATAGATTTAGTTGTTGCAGAACTAAGAGCTTCTGCAAAGAGTAGAGAAAAGTCACTGAGCCCACTGAAATAAACACCTTGAAACAACAGACAAAAATTGGCTTCCCCTTTAGATCAATCTCACCCTGACAGTGTTGCCCTTTTTACTTGCTAACCCAAACTAAGGCACTAAAAGGCTTTTACAGTAAGCACCTGTGATAAACAACACTGTGCTGCAGACGGGTTCCCATAAAGGAAGCTGAGCGACGGGCTAATACTGATTAAATGTGCTGAGCATACACTAACAGAGCTGTGAAAGCCACCGCTACTCTCTTAGAAAGAAAAGTGCTCACTAGAACCAGAAAGGATTCTTCGGCTTGTTGCCATGGGAAAAAACAATATAAAAAGTTAAAGGTTTCACCTAGAACCCTCTATGAGAATTTCTACAAAGACCTCTTCTGTGTTGTCGGGGTTCCACCTAGAATCTTCTCCAGGGATTCTATCCAGAACTGTCCCAGCTTTTGTTATATTCCAAGGGCTTTATCCAGAACCCATCGGGGGTATTCTATACTTTTTATAATCCATGAGTTTTATCTAGAACACACTCAGGGGGTTCTACTGGGAACCTTTTAATATGTAAAGGTTTTATTTAGAACACACACAGGGGGTTCTACCAATAACTTTATTATAATTTCAACGGTTTTATCTGGAATGCATCAGGGGGTTCTACTGGGTACCTTTTTATAATTTCAAGGGTTTTATCTAGAACACATCAACAGGTTTTCTATAGAGCAACTTTTAATATGTAAAGGGTTTTATCTAGAGCACACTCAAGAGGTTCTACTGAGAACCTTTTTATCAGTTCAAGGATTTTTTCTAGAACCCAGGTAAATCTATTGAGAACTTTCTTTATATATTCTTAGGGTTTTATCTAAAAGATACTCAGGAACTTGTACCAAGAACTTTTTTACATTCCAAGACTTTTATGTTCTACCTATTCCACGGATTTTATCAAGAACCCACCCAGGCGGTTCTACCTAGACCCCTTTTATATTTGAAGCGTTTTATCTACAATCCACTCAGGGGGTTTCTACCGAGAACCCTTCTGTATTATGCTACAAAGAACCCTTGACAGTCAGAGTTCCACCAAAAACTTTCCTCCAAAAAAGGGTTCTTTGGGTGGAAAGGATGGAACCTTTAGTTCTACAAAGAACCCTTGACAAAACCCTTTCTTCAAAATAGGATTCTGCATAAGCAAATGGTTCTTCGCAGCCCTTTAGGAGGAACCGTTGTGGAACTGTTATGTCTAAGAGAGCAGGGTTAGATATTTCAGTTTAGTGGTGGAGTGCGATGCTCCAGATATGGTCATTTACTCAGAAATGAGCAGAAAATAAACACACGTGTTTAGTCTAATGAGGAAACACGACGGCTATTTCACTGAGCAGTTAGGAACGAATGTGAGAGTGAGAAATAATGCAAAAATATGACACATCCGGAGCTGTTCTCCCTGTGTTTGCTTTGCCTTGCATTATTTATGTCATATGTGCTGTGTCAGCGACTGACAGCGACAACACTTAGCTGTATCTCGGGGCTAAGTACCACAATGTGATTGTTATGGTCGCCTTGACCTTATTCTCACAGCTTTTCCACATAAAATGATTTATGTTATTGCTGAGTGACCTCGAAAACTTTACAGTTCTTTTCCTGTTTATGTATTTCATCTGCCTAACAGCACAATGGAAATGGATGATTGGAGGAAATATGATTTATCATATCTCCTTGTTCAGAGATATGGATTGTAAAAGATGATTTATTCCGGGCCCGTAACCGAGTGTATTTTTCATCTAAATAAGGAAGGAAGAAGGAGGATGTCACCGCAATGTGTGTGTCACATTCCCTGATATTTTTGGGTTGCAACAGTAAAAAGGGTTAGAAAAAGGATAGCACATAATTTCTCCTGCACTCTTGGACATAAGGGTGCTAAAAAGAACCATAAAGTGTTCTGGGGTTTTTCCCCAGAGGAGAATTCTTTTTGATTCCTGGTAGAACCTTTTAAAGATTTCCACTTAGAGTTCTGCCTAGAACACCTAGAACCATCTGTGAAAGGTTCCACCCAGAACTCCCTATGAGAGATTCTACAGCAAACCCTTCTGTGGTATAACAGTTCCACCCAGAACCCTCTCTGGAGATTTTATCCAGACCATTTCCACCTCTTAAGGGTGCCAACAAAAATCCACCCAGGGGGATCTACTGAGATCCCTTTTTATATTCCAAGGGTTTTATCTCAAGTACACTGAGGGCGTTCTACTGAGAACCTTTATATATTCCAAGGGTTTTATGTTGAACCAACCAAGGGGGTTCTACAGGGAAACTTTTTGTATTCCAAGGAATTTATCTAAAACCCATCAAGGGTTTTTTTATCTAGATCACTGAAGGGTTTCCGCAGAGGGCCAAGGGTTTTATCTAGAACCCACCCAGTGAGGTTCTACCTTGAGCCCTTTTTTATTATGGTACAAAAAAAACTTGAATTTGAACTTAAAAAGTTCAAGGATTTCAATAATCCTTGAAGAACTCTTTCTTCTAAAAAGGTTCTTTGGATGGAAAGGGTTCTTAACAGAACCCTTATTCTTACAGAGAACTCTTGACTAACTCCTTCTTCAAAAAAAGCAAATGATTCTGAACAGAACCTCAGCCCTTCAGGAAGAACCCTTTTGGAACCCTTGTTTCTAAGAGTGTGCACTCCCAAGTCGTTGCACTCTCTGCTCGTTACGCTGCTTCTTCAAGCTTTTTGCATGACTGCATTTCTCACTCCCGTTCTGACATCTCTGTTGCACGTCATCTTACCTTCATCCTGATGATGTCCGTCACCCAGCTGACCTGCGCCTCCTTGTTCTCGCAGCAGAAATGCCTGAGGAGGGAAAGCTCAGTCACTTCAGACACTGATTTCCACCTTGTTACTTTTACACAAATCTTAACCAGGTGACTGGATTTGGTGAGTCACAGCAGTGGACAGTGTCTTCTATCTAGGGGACAGTTCATTGATCACTGCAAATAGACTTGACGGTCTGTGGGCAGGCTGTGATTACTGATGAATACATGAATCTGCATGGGTAAAATATCCCTTTGCAGCAGTAATTAGTACTGTAAGTAACAATCTGGATGGTGGTTTAAATAATACCTGTCACCTACTCACATTAGTGAAATATTCTGTCTGATTCGGAGCTATTTCTGGTCTCTGAGTGTGGTCATGTACTGTACTGGACTACATGTCTGTTACTGTGTGTATGCTATTATTAAAGCTCTTTGAGACAACTGTGGTCTGCAAATCTATGAAATATAAATAAAATGGACAAAAACTGACAATGTAGCAATGTTGTTTTTCTCTTTAGCATACGATGTGGCACTGAAAGCACATGGTAAACCATAAATAACATATTTTTCTCTTCTTCTTTGCTCCTCTTTGCATCCAGATGACAGAAATTTTAGGAAAAAAATTGCTGCAAGTGAACAAGCAAACATTAGGAGCTTCAGCCATCCTAGCAGTTCTGAGGCTGTACTTAGATACAGCAGTGCTTTCAGTTAAATTAACATCAGTATGCTAATATGCTCACAATGATAATGATAACATGCAGCTTTTTAACAAGTATATTGTAATGTTTATCATATTTAAGATATTAGTTTAGCATGTTAGCTGGCTAACATTTGCTAATAAGCACTAAATACATGTCAATCCATCAAATAAATTAGTCTGGACCAAAGTGGTAGAGCGGCCAACCAACATATCCTCTGCTAGGGTGCTATATGGTAAACAATAAAATATAAGTCATAATGGCTGCATTCAAGAAAACAAAACTAAGATTCTACAGCCATGCTAGCAGCTCTGTGCAGCTGTACTTAGCCACCACAGTGGTTTAAGTTAAATTTAGCATGCTAACATGCTCAAAATGAGAATGCTAACATGTGGATGTTTAACAAACATGATATTTACCATGTTCTCTACATAGACTGTATATAGAAGTGGACGGAGCTTCCGGCTCTGAAAAATGAAGCCAATGCGGAAGTGCAGTAACGCTGTATTCTCACCGAAATCCAGCAGGGGGCGCGCGAGCTGGCTGCAAAAAGAAGCCCTGTCCCATTGACCCCCGTTCTAAAAGGCCGAACTTTACAGCTGAAATAAACATATTTATAGCCCGTGTCAAAAAACGATTTTGGTCTCTATCGCTAATATCCCCCACCATGTTCACTGAACCAGACTTGAATTTTCATATAAGTCATTCGTTGATTTTTTATTAACGCTTAAAGTTCTGTACAATTAGGGGCGTGGTTTCGTGATTGACAGGCGTAGTGCCCTATGGTAGTGCCACTCACTCGCTCCCATAGACTATACCGTCTATGCTCGCCCCCCACCACCTGCCCTGCTCCACCGTCTCAACCAATCATATTCACATCCGGTTTCAAAACTGTCAAAATGGCACTGGCCAAATCTGAAACTCGAGGCTTCAAAACGGGTGTTCAGAAACCAATGGGTGACGTCACGAAGGCTCCGTCCACTTCTATATACAGTCTATGGTTCTCTATCTTAGCTTAGCATGTTAGCATGTTCGAATTTGCTAATGAGCACTAAAAACACATTTCAATCCCTCAAATGAATTGAACAAATTTTAGTCTGGATCAAAAGTTTTTGACTGACCAGCTTATATAGCTGTTCTCACAGAACTCCTTTGCTAGCACTGCTAAAAATAGAGCCCATCAAGTCTTTGTCCTTAAATTTCTTTTTAGTGGTTTTGTTCCATCAACAATTTTGTCAGAAATATCCCCAATCTACTCATAAATGTCTTATTTAAATAAGAATAAATTCATGCTGATATCAGAAATGTTATGGACCAGCATTTGTCAACTTAGAAGGCAGCTCTTCATGTGTGACAGCAGATAATGGTTTAGAGGGAAGCTACTTAGAAATTAAATAAAAAAGGAGAAAATGATTTTGTATTATTCCACTTCCTATGAGACAGCAGCCTCTCACCATCACTAATATATTTTAACACTGATGGCCCACTGCTAACCCACTTGGATTATTACAAAGTGCTTTAACTTCAACTTTTTAACTCTGTGCCACTTGATTCTTTCTGTTTTGGAGATATTTTAAGTGGAAAGGGTAAAAGTCACACTCATAAATTATTGAACTGGAGAACTTTTGCACGGCACTCACCATTGTTGTTTGTCAGTGTAGACCGTGAATCCCCAGCTGTTAAATGAAAAGGACACAGGTCAGATTTTAAGATACTGGTTCTGCAAATTTAAACTTACAGTGTTCTGTGCACCAACCTCATATGAAGACAGAGGTTACAAACAGGTTTTTGTGAAAGGACATGTGAAACTTTAAAGAATCCAACTCCAGAACCAGTCGACAATACAAAATGCAAAAGAAAAACTTATTGAGAAAGTGTTGTAAAGATAGCAGGAGGTAAAAACATTTTCATTAAAATGCAAAGAGAAAAAACAAGTTCACTACAAAATGCTTGGCACTAAACAGTGGAATTAATTAGATTAATCAGTGTACTTCCAGCCCACATGTTTATGCAAGGGCAGACCTCAATATGCTCTGGGCCAAAGCGTAATACACAGAGCTCATGCGGCTCACCTATAAGCCTTAAAATACATTTTGCTGTGAGAGATGCACGAGATATTCAATTTCTAAAATGTAGCTTTGCAAGTAGGAGAACTCCTGTATTGCAGCATGAACAGAGCCTGCTGTATGTACATTAAATCAGTGGTTCTCAGTCCTGTTGAGGCGAGACCTCCCAGAATAGTCAGGCTGGTGTTTGTGACCTCCCACCCTGCCTGCCTGAGACTGTTCAGGGATTACTGCATAACACATGAAAGCACAGGAAGACCATTGCTTTGACTCTCACAAACACTGAATAAAAGCTATTCTGAGTAGAGATTAATCAACAATTGATTAATCACGCTTAAGACTTTCACCGATTAAAAATGTATTAATCATTAATTAATTGATCTAGAAATGGCAGTAATTGGGCCTCATTTGACATTGTTTTATTTGGCAGAGGCATTTGTTGAATAAGGAGGGAAAAAAATGGAAAACAAAAAATGATCATGAGAAAAAAGGTACATTTTGTATCTTAATTATAAATGATTAATTGATTAACATCTGCAACAATCAGTTAAGGAAAATGCACAAAATTTGCAAACCTATTTCTAAGCCATTCCATTGCTGGTGTATTCCCAAGTATAAAATATGACCCTCATTTCCCATCATGCCTGCCGGACTACATAGTTTAAGTTCGCTATTATATGTGACAACTTGCAAATGTTACTTTTTGTTAGTGTTTGTGTCAAGTGTTTTATGTTGCTAATTGTCATTTTTGTGCTGGTTTATAGTTTTGCTGCTTGCCACAATGTTTATTCAATATTCAACAATATTTTATTCTGGTGACCCCTGAAAACTATCTTTCAACTTATTTTAGTCTCGACCAAATGCTAGGAGCTGTTGGTTTTGAGCTTGGGCTCAAGAAAAAGTCTAGTTGCCTATCACAAGTCCTAGCAAATGCCATGACTTGGATGACTGAATCTCAGTATGTACGTACCAAAGTGGTGGACCATTGCTAGCATGGATATACACAAGAAAATATAAGTCAAAATGTCTACAGCCATGCTAGCAGTTGTGAGGCTTTGAGTTAAATTTAGGATGCTAACATGCTCATAATGACAATGCTAATATTCAGACTTGCGTGAGATATTGACTCTCTAAAATGTAGTCTTTCAACTGGGAGAATTCCTGCATTGCAACATAAGCAGAGGCTGCTCTATATACATTAAATGATCACACATGAATACGGTTAATTGTATGATGCTGCAAGCTAAATGACTCAACCTCTCTTCCCACACAGCGAGCTTTTCGAATGCTTAAAGGTGCATATACACATATGTGTGTTTCCGTGCAAATTAACCTGCACACAGGCAGCAAAAGGTGAAAAGACCACCTTCCTGGAGAATACACCTTCCCTGAAACCTTTCACAGCTGTGGCTGAACAGGAGCAGAGAAGTGGGGGAAGAACAAAGCGAAAGAGGGGGCAGAGATAGAGAGCCCGCAGCCTGGAGCACCACTCCTGTGAGTTAAGGCAGCCGATCCAACCCCGCAGTAGGCCGCGCACAGATAGACCTCTGCCTAATGAGGTAGTGGAGCGCTGCCTCTCCTAACCCTCTCACTATGACTCTCAGCGTTCTTCTCAGCACTCTGTCTTTATTTCTTTATTCACCGTATCACTTCTCCCACAGCCCACTCAACAGTATATCTGTGATACCACGCTGTATCATTCCACACTTCTGTCCCTCTTCCCCCCCCTCTCTTCATCTCCCACTCCCTCGCTCTTATCCACTTTTTCTCCCCTGAAGGACGGCGTAATGCAGACAATCGCTTGCCGGACTCATTTTTCACGCTTCCCCGGACTCGAAATTCCGACATGGGGAAAATTATGAGGAATTATAATCGGGTAATGTGAAATATAGGGTTTGGCTTCTCAAAAATCTCCTCTTTGTTTGACCAACAAGAGCTGCTGAGGGCTTGGCATGTGTCATAAATTATAATAACAGAAGATCATTAAAATAAAACACTGGCAGCGGTGTTTTCTATACGCGGAAGCAAAGTTTGATAATTTGTATTTGTTAAAATGCAATTACATTGAATCAATTTCATTACAGTGAAAAATAAGTCGGGGTCAGGAGGGGCTGGGGTATCTCCTGGTTATGCAAAACTTTGAGAGAAAGAGAAAGGGTGATATATCTTTCAGGACAAACACGTAAACATGCACACAATTAAAGAAAAGTACCCTGGAAAAGACAATAGCAATACTAAATAATCACTAGTTCATCTTAATAACACAGAAAAAGTGGATTTATTAAAAATGTGCAGCTGTTTTGGCACTAATGGGTTATATTTGACCACAGTCATTATGAAGCCACATCAAATTTTTGCACTGGAAAAATTACAGTTTGGTTAATGCATTATTTATTACACCAAGAAATATTCGAGGGGGGAATGTAAACTTATAAAAATAACCACTAAAACTGATTCATGCTTTTAGAGGCAAAGTTACAGTGAACAGCCAGTTAGCCAGTTAAAAAGAAAGAAGGAGGACATTTTTATTCAGATAACTTTATTTTTGATGTTACTGTATATTTTGTGATTATTGTGGTGGGACATTACTGGTTTTGTCCACTCCAAAATCAACACAATATATAAACATTCCTTGTCGTAGCCTTTAGATTTAAATGCACTAGGGTTCTGTCTTAAATTAGCTACTGTTTGCAAAACGCTATTTGACTAGCAAGCTAAACACTGATGTACATTAGCTAGCTAGTAAGCTAGCATTTTGTTAACAATAGCTAATTTCAGATGTGAATAAATGTCACTTTTACAGGTCCCCAAGCAACATCCTTAAAGCATTTTCAAAATGTACCAAGTACCAAGCTAGCTCAAGTGTCATTGGAGCACAGAGTGAGACGTTGACAGCACTCAGGACGGGTCCATTGCTGACTGACCACTGTGGTCTTCTGCAGCACTGTTGCTTTACTGACAGAGTCAGGAAGATATCTGACAACTTCTTATCATCCACATTTCAGTAATAGCTACACGACAATGAAAACCACTTCACTGATGGAAACAACAAATTTTGCAGCAAATGAATAAATGCACATAAACTGCACTTTACAGGAGCACATAATACTCAAGCTATAACACTGAATTCATATTGTTCCAGGTATTTTGCTGGTTGAACCAGATGCAGTCCTCTTTATCGAGTTGAAGCAGCCAATCATATACTTAAGTCATACTGTTTTTATCCATTTACAGCTATAATCGTGTCTGAGAGCAAACATAAACAAAACACGTTTTGTACTTTCACGGCTTCTTTACATATTGTAATATAATAGCAATAGTATAATACGTTGCAGTGAGAAAGCTCATCACTGACCTTGGGAACAGCCGTTTGAAATAAAAAGGATTGTCCATGCACACAGTCACATATCAAGGTGTTCCACAGTAGATGGAGTAATATGACAGAACAAACTAAGAGGGATCTAGTGTTACAACTGATTCTGTCAAAATACTGCTTCTGCTACTGCTTCCAAACAAAAAACTCCCTAATAGATTTCTATTTACCTCAAAGGACCTGTGAGCAGGATTTAGTGGCATCTAGCCGTGAGCTTGCAGACTGCAAATATCTCCCTTAAACCCTTTAAACCCACTTTCCAAGCATGTAGAACCGGAACACTCAACTTGCTTTGGCCGGGGGTCACTTTTGCAAAATGACAGGAGATCACTGGCTGGTTATGAACAAACATCAACAAAAACATTGTTTGTCAGATAAAATGAATAAACATTAAAAGGCCCACAATGTTTTTTTTTTTTTAATTCTTCATTTTCAAATTAACTGAGAAATGAACTGACTTCTTAACTTATTCACTAAATTAACTTGGCACCCTGACGGGGGCCAGATTTGTTCTGTGGACCGTAAGTTGTATATCACTGGGGTACACAGGCCACCAAACTGTGTGCAAAAGGTTTGGGCATGGCGTTGTAACATGGTAGACTAAAAACAGCTCATTCTAAAATAACAAAAAAACTATTCTTATTTACGGGTGAATATACACTAATGCAGACATGAATCCAATTAATGTCCAAAAAGACCCGGACCTGCAGACCTTCATGTAGTCTTAGTTCAGATTTAGGGGAGATTTAGTAAAAAACATAGATATTTATTGTATATGTGAGCACAGTTTACCTGGTTGGAGGTTTGAGCTTTTTCTTCAGGCCCAGGTAACATTTCACAGAGCTGAGTTGGATCGCTTTCTCTGCTTTAGTGCCCTGCAAAATAAAAAACAGAAAAAATGTGAATAATTTGCAAGAATGAAGGAAAACAGAAAGTAAGTAAGACACATTAAATTCAACTTAACAACATGAACCACATTAAAATAAAATGCCGACAAAATATCTGTGCGGCATCGCAACACGACAGTCAATTTGAATCATTACCAGCAAACCTCTCCTTCCAAGCAACAAAGAACAAAGTGAAAGAGAACAAAGCGAACAAAATCAAAGTTATAGCTTGCTTCTGACACCTACACATCACAACCCACCACCCATTTCCAGTTTCATCCAACATAATTTGCACTAAATACAGACCTGGCAATAATTGTAGAGGCCAAAGAATATCAATTAAATTTCACTAACACTTCTAATTTCCTTTGCATTTACGCAGTAATTAGCCACATTCTTGTGCAACCTGATATTTAGAAAAGCTTTCAGTGAGAGCACCCTCCCCGCACACAGCACCACCTCTCACCATGTTCCCTCCCCGCTACACTCCTACCCCTACTGCCAGAGTTACTGCACCTCCATCAATTATTAACACTTCTTCACACTCCTTTACGAATCCCATGTTTCAAACGGCAGAAATGTGCTGAGAAGAAAAGCCCTCGAGGGAACGCGGGCCTGCTGGTCCTCTCTGAAGCACACGCTGTATCCTGCCTTTTTCCAAAGAGAGTGGGACGTCCGCTGTCATCAGTGTGTTTTATTTTCCTCCTTAATTCGGAGATTTGGATCCCAGAGATGGACATGTCGCCAGGGAGATGAAGCCGAGAGAGCACGGGTGGAGTTCAGTCTATTTGGTTGCGGCTATGTGGGCGCCACTCTCACACATTGTGTTTTTCTGAAGCAGTTCTATAACCTTTTGAATTCCCTTGTGATAAAAAATACTCTTTGTTCGCCCGATATGTCGTGTTTGCATGCAAAAACCCATTGTGGCAAGTGTTTACAGGAGATGTGGCAGTAGATTAAGCTGAAAATAAAGGTGTACCTACTTTGATATCTCTGTAGAGCAGCAGCTGCTCTGCACGTAGTACAACGTATTTGTCCTGGAATTTGTGCCCTGACAGCAGTTTGGAGGATCCATCGCTGAACTTCAGATAGTCGCCTTTTATAAACTGCTTTTGGTCTGCTGCAAAACACAAAGAAATCTATCTATCTAAATGTTTCAAACCTTTACCCATTCAGTTTAGCAATTTCACTATTTATACATTACTTTGAGGTAAAGGCTACTATTTCAACTGCTTAGACATTATTTTTGGCTAATACCTTCATCCATTAGCATTTTACTGCTTATTATTTTAACTGTTGAAACGATTACTATTAGCTTATCTTTCAACTGTTTAACCATTACTTTTAGCTAACTAACTGTCTCAACTGTTTCGCAATTACTCTTGAATATTTTGCCTGTTTAAGCACTTTTTGCTAACTGTTTTGACTGTTTATATTTTAGCTGACTTAATATTCCAACTGCAAATCCATTAACTTTAGCTAACTAACTATTTCAACCATTTAGCAATACTCTTAGGTAACTATTTTGTCTGTTTAAGCACTTTTACCTAACTGTTTTTACTGTATATCTATTACTTTTAGCTAAGTAATCATTCCAAATGCTATCCATTACTTTTAGCTAACTATTTCAACCATTTAACATTACTCTTAGGTAACTATTTTGACTGTTTAGCCATTACTTTTAGCTAATTAACAATTTCAACAGTTAACCTTTACTTTTATCAATCTTCAACTGCTAGATATTGCTCCTAGCTAACTATTTTGACTGTTTAATTGATTACTTTTAGGTAACTATTTAGACCGTTTAA
>JAJHUR010053187.1:625-20137 GCA_027495735.1 Lutjanus campechanus
TGGGCACGCTCACTAAATAGCACAGTAGTGGATTAGAAAAACTTTGCCTGGTCTGACAAATCTTGATTTCTGCTGCATCTTGCAGATGGTAGGATCAGACTTTGGCATAAACAACATGAATCCATGGATCCATTCTGCCTTTTGTAAATGGTTCAAGCTAGTGGTGGTGGTGTCACGGTGTGTGGTGTCTTTTCTTGGCATACATTAGGCCTCAACACCATTTGAGCGTGGTTTAAATGACACCGCCTACCTGAGTCTTGGTACTGACCATATGTCACTTGTTATAGCCATAGTCTGCCCTTCTTCTAATGGCTACTTCCAGCAGCATAACACACCATGTCATAAAGGAAATTTGCATTAACTGTGTGATGCTCTCATGTCAAAATGGACCAGAATCTTAGGGGACTTTCACACTAGGGACCTGGGCACGGAGCATGCTTGACCAAAAACTGCAGTTCATTTGTTAAAGGTGAACTAGGAATGTGCGTGATTAGTCGATTGTATGATTAAACATTGCCACCCTTCCCAGTCGGCATCAGAAGTACTAGTCAGTTAAACTATTTATCAGTATAGGGCAATTGTACTCAGCACGGTACAAATTAATCGTACCAACTATGGATGATTCAGATTGTTCTGGGTGAAACGGGTCCTACACAGTAATGGAAAGGTTTGGCCTGCCTGATAACGTGGCTTGTAGCTAATACAGCATCTCTGTATCATGGAGCTGACCTTCATAAAAACAGATTTTATTATGATGAACACAGCAAGTGTAGTTTATACCTCTCAGCTTATAAAGGAGCGAAGCGGCGTGAACAAGGAAGAAGGATGGGTTGTTCACCTGATTGCAGCACTACCTAACATGCAAAATATCTTCATCTGTTTGCAGGTAAAAGTAAAGAGGCAGAAATTAAGAGGATAAACAAAGAACTGGCCAATATCCGATCCAAATTTAAAGGTAGGTGAACTATTCTGACAAATCAGGCTAAACTTCAGGGACAGAGAAACATTTTGTGACTCGTTTTCCCTTTGCTGTTAATCCGTTTTGGTAATTCAGCTTGTGACTGTGTCTCGGCTTTGCCCCTTTTCAGTTTCTTCACATTTTTTTTTTCGAGGGCTGTTGCTATATCTGTCACTGTGAATGTGCCTGTCTCGATCTGCTGTTGGTGTTGTCGCCACCTGTTCCTTGCTGCCTATAATTAGTTTGCCCCCTGCCCATAGTGCCCACTAGCATACTGGCGTATGTTCATTGTAGAATGTTCCCTATGTGTTTTCCTGTCCCTGCATTATGCCAACGTTTGTCCAATTTCTTGGGTGGTGAGTGTTTTCTTATGTGCCCGTCCTTTCCTTGTACATGAATTATTAAAGCTACAGAAATTGTTGACCCCACTTGCACCAAATTCAATGCTGGAAAAGTATTGGGGCAGGAAGTTACAGGTGCTGTTCAACAATCCAACAAGCACTTAGTGACAAGCACACTGACCCATTTTACTACTGTGTTTTAGTGCATTGTGGGGTAGCCTAACAGTTCAATGGAGCTTCACTACAGCCTCTCATCCTGGGTGTAATTTAAAAATGTGAAAACTAAGGAAATAAAAAGTTGACCATAGTCGACTCCCTCCAAGAATTCTCAAAGTTATAATCACAAACTGCATCAAGAAACATCCTTTTAAAGTGGAAACTAATTTCTAAAGCATGAACCAGAGTCTGTTACAGGATTTGGCCTGCAGTGCTAACTCTGAATCAACTCTGAAAATCCTAATCAATACTTTATTCAGTCCACCCATGGATTATTTGGCTATAAAAATTGGGATCAGCTGAATTCCACCCAGCCTTTTCCTACATTACTCACTAGTTTGGTATAAAGAGAACACATTCTTCAGTGCTTACTGTACTCACAGGGAAATGTCAGACCGTTGAAGGCCCTACGATTCTAACGTCATGTAGACATTCAAATCCATCTTTGTGTGTGCGTGCGTGTGGATGTGTGTGTGTGTATTTGCACATGTGTGGATAGGAGACAAGGCTCTAGATGGCTACAGTAAAAAGAAGTATGTGTGCAAGCTGCTCTTCATCTTTCTTCTGGGCCATGATATCGACTTTGGACACATGGAGGCGGTCAACCTCCTCAGCTCCAACAAGTACACAGAGAAACAAATTGTAAGTTTGTCCCAGAAACTGTTGATCATTTCTCATGCAAATATTTTGACATTCATTCTTTCTCCTAGTATACCACTCGTTCTTGAGAACCGTATTTTGAGGGTTTTTAAATTTTTTTTCTCCTCAGTTATGTTGAAGAGTATTTTTAAAAGATCAAACTCTTGGCTATTAAACCTTGTAACAGGCCAACCTCCTTGTGAATATTTTTTTTAATTAAATGTATCTGACAGAGTTGACAAAATGTTACATTTTTTCATTTCACAGCATAGTCGTAGTGAGCAGCCATTTTATTCTTTAAAGTTGCTCAGAGTTCTCTTAATTTTAATCAAAATACATGTTTTAATTCTTATTTAGCTTTGATTTAGAAGGGCTACAGAGTTGACATGTTATGGTTGAGACGCATCTGATAGCAATATTATTTAATAAATTTGTTGAAGAATAGAAAGTTTTCCAGTGCTTGAGCAGTATTCCTGACTGTTTTTTAAACCTGGACATGAGACAGGGGTCACACAGGGGCTTTTCACACATTTTTAAAGTGTTTGTAGTTGCGAATTTTCTGGCAAAGCAAAACATTTCATAAATTGTATATATTACATATATAATGTATATATCATTAAAGAATACATTTTCAACAAAGAGTTGGAATTATATTGGCGGTATTTAAAAGTTTAAAGGTTTTTTGGTAGTGAAATTGCACTCAAACCATTTTTCCCATGTCCCCTTTCAGGGTTACCTGTTCATCTCAGTGCTGGTGAACTCTAACAGCGACCTGATCCGTCTGATCAACAATGGAATTAAGAATGACCTGTCCAGCCGCAACCCCACCTTCATGAACCTGGCCCTGCACTGTATTGCTAATGTGGGCAGCAGAGAAATGGCCGAGGCTTTTGCCTCTGAAATTCCCAGGATCTTGGTAGCAGGGTGTGTACATAAGCTTCACTGCTTGTAGATTTCAACTGACTCTGTGTCAAACAAATAGCTAAGTTATTACTGCTCGTCATTAAAAAAAAAAGCACTTGTAGCTCTGGGTTACAAAAACAAAATAAAACATTGCCTTCATGAGTTTTTCTTTTTTGTAGCAAAAGCAATTCTGCATAAGTTATAATTCTTGCGGTTTTCACTGTTTCAGACCCAATTTGTGTTGGCATTTCTTCTGTAATAGCTATCGCTGCATTTACATTCTGTAATTGGCTTTGATATCATTATAGTTTTCATTGTAAGTAGTGCAGTCTGCGATTGTTGCACTAGATTCGGGTTGCCTTCACATGCACAAGGTAGAAAGCTCTCCCTTTGCTGTGTCAAAGCATGGTATGCCCATATCCTTACAGGCCTTAACTTGTATAATTTCTTTTTACAAATGTCTAAAAAAGTCTGAGTATCTTTGTTATTTTTCCATTTCCAAAAAGTCATGAGATCATGATTATTTAACACGATTACTTATTGACTTTAGAAACATCAAGCATTTATTGAACTTTTAGAAAAACTTCTTTTTGAAGCCCATGGCACATCAGTCAGATATTCTCAGATGTAAAATATCCATGTTAATATTGTGATTGGTCTTGAATTTATTGCCCAGCGCTAATGTGCATTTATTCTGCTGTGGAAAAGGTATTACATTTATTTGTTGAGGTCTAAAAAAATGTCTGTTCCATTTGCTCCAGGTGATTTGATTTTGCACTGACTGTTGCCACTAGTAACCACCAGTGTTGTCAAATCAATCAGGACCGAAATCTTAATGATTATGACTTTAAAATGTGAAATTAAGACTGTGACCATTTGCCATCTGAATTGTAAATGTACTGGATTAAGATGAATGAAGCTGTATTGTGCTTGCTGCTATCAGGGACAGCATGGACAGCGTGAAGCAGAGCGCAGCACTGTGTCTGCTACGACTCAACAGGACGTCCCCTGACCTGGTGCCTATGGGGGAATGGACAGCACGAGTGGTCCATCTGCTTAATGATCAGCACCTGGTAAGACTGTACCCGTGTCCCAGGTGCATAATACATACTGATGCTGAGCAGGTTTTGAGTATGTAGTTTGTTCACTCAAGCCTGGGAACCAGGCGGATCTGCAAGCTCATGTTTCATTTGCTCTGACGGATTCGTCCGGCCACCCTCCCGTTCAGAGAGAGCTGCACCTGTTTGGCATCTCTACTGGCCAATTACAACTGTATATTTAATAAAGGGCAGACCCGAGGCGATGACTGACAGAGGAGCCTCTCCGGTGCAGATTTGAAAAGTCACGCGTCAGTGACTTCACACGTTTTAAGCACAACTCACAGGGCTCACGAAACTCAGATAAACCTGTTAAACTAGGCCTGGGATACTCAACTTGCTTTGCCCGGGGGCCACTTTTGCAAAATGACAAGAGACCAGGGCCCAGTT
This sequence comes from Lutjanus campechanus, assembly GCA_027495735.1. Taxonomy (NCBI): domain Eukaryota; kingdom Metazoa; phylum Chordata; class Actinopteri; order Lutjaniformes; family Lutjanidae; genus Lutjanus; species Lutjanus campechanus. The sequence continues at coordinate 5,170 of JAJHUR010053187.1, forward strand.
AATAATTAAACATTGATATTAATGTTACATATCAGATACAATGACAAACATTTGCTCATCTTTCTTTGAAATTCTTTTTTTTCAAAGCAACTGACTTATTAACTGATTATACAACATTTATCATAGCTGGAACCTCTTCGATCATGCAAACGCTGACATGTCGGAATGATTCAGGAACATAAACCATGAACTGCTCATGAACAGCATATTTTAACTGTTTTAGTATAAAACACACATTTATGGGATCTGAATTATTTTCACCTCTGTGTAAATTTTGCTCCTCTTCAGCTAATAATTGTCTTCCTCAGCATAGCTCACCATGTGATCCTACTGAAAGGCCATCATGCAAACGTCAGCCTTCTCAAAACTGCTATCAGTGCCTCCTTCTTAAAAAAACAAAAACAAAAAAACAAAAACAGTGTGAATCAATTTATTTTCATAGTGAAGTAGTAAATGATTTGAGGGCCACCCGGCACCCTATCGGGGGCCAGATTTGGCCACAAGTTGAGTATCACTGAACTAGACAGTACAATTTCCCTTGGAAATAAAAAGTGAACTGAGAGATCCAGTGATGGCAGGCTATGTTCATACTGAAAATGTGACAAAATAAAGAATCCTCAAACTAGACAGCATGCACACTAAATACAGTTGATTTTAAAGTGTGCCTTTGATACATTATCCTCCCACAATGCACTGCATAAAGCCGTTGCTCACAGCTGAAAAAAAAATTGTGGGTGGTTATAAAACATAATGTAAATACAAAAATAAATCTCAGGACAAATATTGTGACATCTCTTTGTAAAGTCTAATAGCCAGTAGCTCTTCAAAACTACCAAAGCACATATTGTATCATATCCTGATAATAAAAAATGTAAAATGTGTTGATTTTTTTCATGTACTAACTGCTCAACATGATGATAAGCATGTAGTACATACTGTATAGAATTAGTGTGTAGTATAGATTTGGGAAACTGTCTGTGTTTTTTTGGTCCACTCACTCTCTCTGATGTCTGTGCACCTGACACAGGCCCAGGACAATGAAATCTTGGTTCAGTTGATGTGTATTTTCTGTATAAAGGTGTATCTGTCTGTTTTTCAGGGAGTTGTAACAGCAGCCACCAGCCTTATTACCACTCTGGCCCAGAAGAGTCCCGACGACTTCAAAACCTCCATCTCGCTGGCTGTGGCCAGGCTCAGTAGGGTAGGTGACGTGATAACTTCCTCAAACCGAGCACAAACTGAGAAAATCTGATTTCACCATCGATTGATGTGTTATCTTGTTCTTGCTTGTCCAGATTGTGACTTCGGCGTCCATCGACCTACAGGACTATACATACTACTTTGTTGCTGCGCCGTGGTTGTCTGTTAAATTGCTGCGCCTGCTACAGTGCTACCCTCCACCTGGTACGGTACAGTACAGTTGTGTGTTTCTGGAAGAGAAATCATGTTCCAGTATTAACGTCCAGTCCCATCACCTGACAAGTGATTAGTGCAACTTCATTACCGTTGGCTGGTTAACAGAGGCAGCTGCGGTCACTGAAAAGTTCTGCATATTTACTACTTTCTATGTAGAGTTTGCTTATAACTTTGCAAGGGATATTTTGGAGTTTGCCCCAGCTAAAATGTGAGGCCCTGTGGCAAGTATCTTTTGATGGAGGCCTGGTGTCTTTTTTTGAGGGGAGCCTGGGGCCGGTGTGGGCCAGTGACAGACTGATGGCAGCATTAAGGCAGGACCCTGTAGTTTCTGTCATAACGGAATCATGGCTTGAATTGCAGAATTGAAAATTTAAGAAAGCCATGACAGATTTCAGAGGGCCCTACATTACAGTGCTAAACGCCGACTGGGGATTTGAGAATATTAAAAAATATATCCTCTGAAAATACAATTCCCTGATGCTCAGGCCTGGTGGGGGGTCTGCTTAGGCCTGTAGGACCACAAGGCTTGCAGTACACCAGGGGAAACTCTGTTTTATGTTAACAGGAAAATATATCAACAACTGCTCATAGTTCCCAGATGATTGTTCCTCATTGGATTACTCCAGTTTTTGTCATTTCTGGTCTTTGCCCTATATTCTACTGCCAGCTCAAATGTTCAGCTTCTTCCATAAGGTCAGAGCTTTTGGCCTTCTGCAGTGGCCCCCTGTGGATTGGACAAAAAAAAAAAAAAAATCACTGTTTTTGGTCTAAAGTGATTTTTAACATTCAGTTCAGTTCAGTTGTAAAAATGTGTAGCCGATACACTGCATTAAAACATTTTTCTAAATTAATTTATTAGCAAAAATGTGTGTTATAGCCCGTGGCTATGGCTCAGGATGCCAAATCTGAAGAAAAGAATTAATAACTGCAGCTCAAGACAGATTTTTATCTTTTTTTGGCCAAAGCGACTCTTTTGATAGTTTGAACGTTTGCAGATCTCTACCACAAGGTACTTAATAACCACATTTTCAACAAATTTACAATTACTGACTTTGGTAATCCCATTATCTTTCATGACCCTTAACATTTCATCTCCATTTCAAAACCAACCTCCCTTCAGCGGCTGAATCAGTGTGCTTGATGTGCTTTGCATAGGTTTGTAGGCACTTAAGGTTTAGAGTTTATGTGTGGCTTTGGAAAGGTATAAATAAATACTTTCCAAGATGAATTTTATTACTTTCTTTCTTTCTGAAAGTGACGTGGGGAGATCAATATCAATCAAGTACACATTTTTTATTTTATTTTATTTGCTTACCATATCTGATCATCTCAGCAACCATAAAGTGACATCCCCTTGCATAGAACATCAATTGTGTGAACACTGTTGTGTGACAACCTGTCCCAACTCCACCCTAGATCATAGACTGTCCTTTAACGTGTCTGTTCATGTACAGGTTGAGTAATCAAGGTACATCATGTAAATAAGACAAATTTAGTGACGTAGGTAGACATATTCTTTTCCCTTTGGACAGAGTCGACGTCTGTACCCCTACCTCCAGTATTTCTGCTAAGCCAGGCTTTAAGAGTAGAATGAAGTTGCATGAAGTGATTTTTGACACTAGATGGCACCGGAGTAGAAAAAGTAAAATACACACATGCAAAAAAAGAAGCATTGACAACAAGCCTTAATTTAAGATATCAGTTTATCTCATTCTTTTGGATATTGAGGTAGCAAAGACATCCAACAGAACACCAGTAACATGGGCCTTCCTCCACCTGTGATGTCTCTCCTTGTAATGTGACATTACATAGAGTGATTTGATTCATATAAAATAGGTAAAATGAATCCATTATACTAATAAGTTAATCAGTTAAAGTAAAGACAAGGAGGTTTTAAAAACGCAGCCTTTATCGTTGCAGAGGACGCAGCACTGCGGAGTCGTCTCACAGAGTGTCTGGAGACCGTCCTCAATAAAGCCCAGGAGCCACCCAAGTCCAAGAAGGTCCAGCACTCCAACGCAAAGAACGCTGTTCTGTTCGAGGCCATCTCCCTCATCATCCACCATGACAGGTTGGTCATCTTCACTGTCACAAGCTTTCTGCTGGGTACTGAATTCCTGGAATATCAAGAAATTACAGCAGTGAAAATCAGGAAATTCTGATTAATTTTCTAGGGAAATTGTCCTCTCACTGACCAGGCTTTTAGCAAAAAGTGCTTGTTTCCAAGATGACAGTCAGTTCAGCTGTAGCCACCATCCACCAGACTCTAACACTGAATTAAAAACACCAAGAGCAGAACACTAAGCTAAGACCAAGTTACGCTTTATCCTCAAACTTAACAGGACAGACCTGGCTGTCATTAGTTCACGCCCCTCTGTTATGTAGCACTTGTGGATTTTTGGATGTTGAAATGTGAAATGTTGGTTGTTGTATCTTGTTTCTCAGTGAGCCCACCCTGTTGGTACGAGCCTGCAACCAGCTGGGCCAGTTTCTGCAGCACAGAGAAACCAACCTCCGTTATTTGGCTCTGGAGAGCATGTGCACACTGGCCAGCTCTGAGTTTTCTCACGAGACAGTAAAGACGCACATAGAAACTGTGATCAACGCTCTAAAGGTGAGTCCTTCAACAGTTTGTGTGCCTTTGATGAGATTTTGCAGGTTAATTTGAAAATGATGTGTACATCTTAGACACTTTAGTTTAGAATATAATCTTAATCTATATAATCTAATATATACAGTATAACTATGAATACTTAAATTGAATACTAAAGCACAGACAGTGATGTTTCGCTCTCTGTTTGGCTGAAGCATCTTGCAGTGGCATGGATTTACATTTGTAGTTTGGTCAAATTTATTAGCTGCAGAGAGAACGAGTGAGAGTAAAGCTTCCCGAGGGGCACTTTGGCTCGCAGACAGCAGTCAATAGTAGTAAATATTTAATACAACAATGAATAAAAAATGGCAATACATGTATTAGAGCTGTAGTCAACCAAAGAAATTCTTGGTCAACGGAAACTCTGCCTACTCCTCAACCAATCGATTGATCAATGGGGGAAAAAATTCACACATTTTCTCTAGATTAACTAAATAGGCCACAGTGCACTGAGTGAGTCTAGCTGGTAGCCTAAATGGTGCTAATTAAAGTTACACAGTGTTGCCAGGCAAATCAATTCTTGCAGTTTGACCATTTTTTCACATGTAGCTATAGCATCACCTATCAGGCATGTCGATCAAGTAGGGACTGACTGATGCTGGAGTTTTGGGTCCAGTACTGATATTAGGGAGTAGATCAATTCCGATATTCATCTATCAGCTGATATTCTTTATACAGTAGATAGAATATATAAATAAACACATTTTTTTGCAACGATTCCTCAAATGTGGTTACCAAACACTTGTGATAAATATATGTAATGGAATGCAATATGGTTGTGATCGTCCAATATTGGGACGATAATATCGGCCGGCTTTTACATTGGTCGGGCTCTACTATCAAGTAAATCTACATAATCTACAAAATCTACATACAGTAGCAACACAAACACACACACTACACAAACAGAAGACAAGGATCATAGCAGAACCGACTTCCATACAACAACAAAGCTAATGCTACCTGAGAGCCAGCACTGCATAAACTTCCACAAAAAGCAACGATTTGATACATTTATTTTTCAAGCAAAGGCAAACACCTATGCATGTAGGTATTCAACAGGTTCTGACAAACACATAATCAGTCTAAATTAAATGTCTGCTGTGGGTGGCATTCTAGTGCATAGCCCATGGAGGGCGCTAGATTGTTGTCACATATACATTCTTCCCAAAAAATGTGACATAACCATAATTAATGTTAAATGAAAATATATCAAATTCTGATAAAACTTAACAAATAATAGTAGACAATAATATTCAGCAAGTACATATACATCCATGCCCCAAAATATATGAAGTCAACCTCATGTACCATCATTGAATTCAATTAATTTAATTATATACAGAAAAAACATTAAGCAAAAAGACCATATACACACTTACCAAAAATCCTCATAATTAAATAACAAATAATAGTGCTTTTAAATCAAAATGGGATTCTCTGGAACTGGAGTGTTGGTAGACTATTAGTTTAACAGATCTATTTGATCCCCTACACCAGAAGAAGTAGTGCTGTAGTTCTTTTCCATGGTTGTCTACAGAATACTTTATTAATCCCCGAGGGGAAATTACAATCTTTCCACTCTGTTATAATTTCTTTGTACATAGAAATGCACACACACGACCTATAGACATCAGGGAGAGGTGTCAGAGTGAGGGGGCTGCATACCTACTGTACATATATAGTCAGGGGCCTTGAGCAGTTAGGGGTTTGGTGCCTTGCTCAAGGGCGCCTCGGCAGTGCCCAGGAGGTAAACTGGCACCTCTCCAGCTACCAGCCCACATTCTGTACTTTGGTCCTTGTGGGACTTGAACTGGTGACCCTTCGGTTCCCCAGCCAGGTCCTTACAGACTGAGCTACTGCCGCCCCAGACAAGAAGGAAGACTTCCTGGATCTTGTTGTCTGTTTTTACTTTTTGCCTCACTAAAGAGCACCTGTCAGAGCAGCCATCTGAGCCGTGCAGCACTTCCTTCTCCCATTCAAAACCTTTTATCCACTCAGCTCTTCTTTCCTTAGGCTGAGGGGAGCGATGTGGTGATTTGTGCATCCTCTCACTTTGTTAGGAGCTATGAAATGTTCAGCAAATAGTGTAAATAAAATGCAGCAGGTCTGCATGTCCCTCCCTGAAAATAATGGATTAAGAAAGCACCTCTTTCCTTGATAAAGTAACACCAGCGACTGTCCAACCATTGAGAATTTGGCAGGACAAGAGCATATTGACTGACCAACAGACCAGCAAACCAGAAGGTGCCAGTCCTAACATGCATACATATACAGTACAAACACATTAACACAAGTAAACAGGTTAACACCAATGTCACTGTTGTCGTTGTCACTTGTAACCCAAACCATTAGCAGTGATCCAGTTTCAAGGGCTGCACAAAACCTTAGATTTGAAGATCAGAGAAGGAGTCCTGTTCTTTGTGTTAGGTTTCTGTGAGAGAGAAGATGGAGGCGTTCCTGTACTTTGACAGAACCTCTGTATTCTGTTGATTTCCTCCCTTCCTTCTCCTCTTCCTCATCTGAACAGTCCTAGTTCTAGTTTAGTACATTCCATTGCCTTTGCCTTGCCCCAAATCACCGGTGGTATAACAAGCTACAGTGGAATTTAAATAGCTGATACGGCTACTAAAACCTGACAGAGACAGTTGTAATTTCATATATTCTGTTTTGTTTTTTTTTTCTATACAGACAGAGCGAGATGTGAGTGTGCGCCAGCGGGCTGTGGACCTGCTCTATGCCATGTGCGACCGCAGCAATGCCAAGCAGATTGTGGCCGAGATGCTGAGCTACCTGGAGACGGCCGACTACTCCATCAGAGAGGAGATAGTGGGTCATCAGTACAGGCCTGCACAACATGTATCGCCTCTGTGTGGTGCTCCCAACCCTCTAAGCCTGTTGCTTCTCTTCCTCAGGTGCTCAAAGTGGCCATCCTGGCAGAAAAATATGCTGTGGACTACACCTGGTACGTGGACACCATCCTCAACCTCATCCGCATCGCCGGAGACTACGTCAGTGAGGAGGTGTGGTACCGTGTCATCCAGATCGTCATAAACCGAGATGATGTCCAAGGCTACGCTGCCAAGACCGTCTTTGAGGTGAGGATGAAGATTCATGCCATCACTGTCAGTGCACCCTCAGCATCTGCTGCATCAGTGTTATTAGGACACTTTTTCTCCTCAGAGAATTAACTCCAGTAGTCACACTGTGGGGAAATTCACATGAGTTCAGTCACAGAGCAAACTCATTTCAGCAGTCATCCCCAAAAATAAATCCTCACATGGGCCTTTTGTTTTTTTCTCTTTTTGGTGCACATTACCAATCCCTCCTCAGGTGCACAGGCTAACATGCTGTAGTGTATAGTGCACCCATTATGAATGTCCTGAGCTGTTTAAATCGATAGAAATTGGCTAAATAAGGTGATTTGGGGACAAAAAAAAACCCTTGCACATTTTGATCAACTCTGCTCTTCATCTGAGTAGAGTGGCACTGCATGATGCCATCTTATATACACATGAGAACCTGATCAATCACATGAACAGCGTGTACAAAAATACACATATAAACACATCTATAAATGCAAACACTCATACATCATGTACATGCATATATAAATACATGCACACATAAATGGTATTGCACATGGTGATTTGTGATCCTTAGTTTTGTTGTAGACGCAACAGCTGCCACACACAGCTGTCCCCATCATGTTCTGTTAAGACACTTGAGCCACACATGTAACAAGTGAGTCATTATAAAAGCCATCAAAGTTGTGATGGATTTCTTTCTTAATGCACAGCTATCCAGCTGTCAAACATATGGCTTTACAAATGTCAGCCCGCCTTAAGTGTGCATTGTGCAGCAGAATAATGCAGGGAAAAATGAAAACATCATTTTAAAAGGTATTGAATCAGACTGTTTACACGGATATTAAATAGTGTCAGTTTGGGACTGGGGCGTCAAACTGCAACAGCAGTAATGAGCCTAAAGTAAAAAGAAAGGGGAACCGGGAGTGCAGTAATGTAACTGAGGTGATGTGCAGGACTGTGACTTTAGGTGGGGACAGGAGGCATGAAGCGGTTAAGGAGTCAGTCTGTAGCAAGTTAATTTGTAAATATACGTCATCCATTGTGTTGATAAGTTCAAGAGTATTTTTTGTGAGGTTGGAAGATATTTGCTTCTATGTTTGGACAATGAGACTTATGTGAGGTTATTCTGTGATGAAATTAGCCTCAAATATTTAAAGAATTAAATTAATATCATAAATGTGCAATGACTACTTGAGTATTGGCTTTAACTAATGACTACTAGTGGACAAGGAAAACGTGTAGTTGGGGGGCAACCCTAGAAACCAGTGAGGGATTGTATGGTTGTTGCTGGATCCACATGGACAGTGTTAGCTGGCTGGTTACCATCTTTTCCATTCAAAATCTTACAGATGATAGTGTTGTGCGTTTTTTTTTTTCTTCTCATGTTGTTCCTAACCCAGTGCCTTCATGCTTTGTGAACACTTGCAGGCACTTCAGGCTCCCGCCTGCCACGAGAACCTGGTGAAGGTCGGGGGTTACATCCTGGGAGAGTTTGGTAACCTCATTGCTGGGGACTCACGCTCCAGGTACACACAGCATGTACACAGTGCAATCCACCACTCTGAAAAATGTTTTCATGAGTTTCAGCTCAGGTCTTATATTTTATACTTAGATTTTTCTCACTGTCATCAAGTGATATTCAGCCAACTAGCCACCTAACACTGCTCACAGGATTGAAAAATGTTAAGTCTGTTAATCTCAGATCTCACAAAGTCTGTCAAAGTGTTTAGCTGTCTGTGTAATTTGGGTGAACCAAACCTTTAAACAACAGCTGCAGACACTATCTGTGTGGCTAGATACAACCAAGTGGAAAAATCTTTTTGTAATTTGGGTGAACCAAACCTTTATTGTTCAATATACAAGGGAAATATTGAAATAGCTGACCTGAATGTCAGGAGGTTTTACTCTGTTTCTGTTTTGTGTCGTCCTCTCCTTCAGCCCTCTGGTCCAGTTCAACCTTCTACACTCCAAGTTCCACCTGTGCTCCGTGCCGACTCGGGCGCTGCTGCTGTCGGCCTACATCAAATTCATCAACTTGTTTCCTGAGGTGAAGAGCACGATCCAGGACGTCCTGCGTTCAGACAGCCAGCTCCGCAACGCTGACGTGGAGCTTCAGCAGAGAGCCGTCGAGTACCTGAGGCTCAGCTGCATCGCCAGCACTGACATACTGGTTAGTGAATTATTAGGATGATCTAACAGTCCATGAGTCTCACACACTTTGTTTTGCTTCTTCAACCGCTCGGTTGCTGTGTCATTCTGCCTGGGCCACCTTTGTAAGCTATCATTCCATGCTGCAACCACCTCCGCCTCCTACCGCCTCCCAAAATATAATTCATACGAAGGTGTTCATAAGTTCAACGAACATCACAATGAAGGTTAAAGTAACTTCACTTAACTTTTTGCCCACAATTTGATGGAAATCCTTTGGTATTTGTAGTGGTAGTTCACATCTACAACAACAGTTTTATTCTCATGGTATTGCTCTGTGTATTATAATGTAAAACCAACCCTGCTAACATAAGAATTAAAAAATTACTACATTTTTATGAAACATAACCTTCAGGGAGAAACAGCTGAGACATTATATCACTATCATTCCATGCTGCAACCACCTCCGCCTCCTACCGCCTCCCAAAATATAATTCATACGAAGCTGATCATAAGACAATATGTTTAAAAAAACTCAGTGCAAATGACAGTGATTGATGCAGCAGCAGTCACATCGTTACAACAGCTTTGCAGCAGTTAATCAGAGCAGCATGTTGCGAGTTGGAAAGCAAAGACAAATGGCTCAGCCAGTCACAGTGAGGTCAGGGTGAGGAAAAATGCAGGTCAATCACTAGACTGTATGTTTGATAATCGCCAGTAGAGCTGCAATCATGCCAATAATTGATTGATCAGTTATTAAATTTAAAAAGTATTTTGATAATCAGTTCTTTTTTTGAGTATTTTTTAAGGAAAAATACATTTGAGGATGTCACCATGGACTTTTGGAAACAGTGATCAACATTTTCACCATTTCATTCACCAAACAACTAATTGATTAATCGAGAAAATGATCGACGAATTAATCAGTATTGAAAATGATCAATAATTGCAGCCCCATTGAATAAAAGTCTCTGCATAACTGTTCCATTACATCTAATATTTTTGGTTGCCATCAAAACAAGACCTGTGAGGACTTCACCTTTATGGGCCAAACAAGTAATCGATTAATTGAGAAGAAGACTGAAAACAATGAAAATAATTGTTAGTTGCAGCCCTATTCACAAGCAGGACATGTTTCACTGAGTAGAGTCTGAACAAGCTTCATCATCATCATCATCATCACAATTATTTCTCTTTGTATCATGTGGTACATGTGGTGCAGTCAGCGTTGGTTCATCATTTGATTTACATTTACTTGGCAGTCTTTTTACAAACATATAAAAGCCAAAGTATGCTCCAACCTAAGTGCGTTCAGCACTTTTCAGCAGTTTTCAGAAACTGACAATCCCAAAACCACGCCCACTTCACCCAGTGATTGGCCAGTTGTGTTGACATGAAAATGTAGGCAGTAGGTTTCCACTGTGCTACCTCTGTGCTCAGTGGTGCAGCAGCTGTCTGTGTTGCCCAGGCCTTAAACTTCACAGTCTTGTGTTGCTCTCTTTGTCCCTCCTCAGGCCACAGTCTTAGAGGAGATGCCTCCATTCCCAGAGAGAGAGTCTTCAATCCTGGCCAAGCTGAAGAGGAAGAAGGGCCCAGGCAACCTGCCGGACATCGACGACACCCGGCGGAATGTCAACGGCAACACCGAGCACAGCGACAACACTGAAGCCACAAAAAAGGTAACTTCACAGGTAGATATTTGTTCATTACTGGTTTACAGCCTTTTCTTCCATTTTTAACATTTCCTTGATCTTCGCCTTCACTTGTCCTTGCTGATCCCTTTCCTGTCTTCTTTTCTTTCTTTTCCTCTTTCCTTTGCTTCTTTCTCTATCAGTCTTCTCCTTCACTGGTGGCAGACCTTCTACCTACCAACAGACCCCGCCCTGCCTCTTCTAGTCCCGTCATGCTCTCTGCTGGGACCATGGTATAGATATAACAGTATCAATATATATGAATTACAATGAATTACAGTATTCATTCACACTGGACTTGTACCTATTTTTGTTTCCTATATTATCTAATATCAGGCTCGATCTTTCAAAGTGTCTCTGTGTGACACTTCATTATTATAACTGCTTTATTACACCATCAGTTTTTATGTAGTTGAATGTAAAAATATTTTGCTGATCCTGATCCTTGAAATCCTACGTTTTGCGCTCTTTGTCTGTAGAAACTGTGTGTTAAAACTCTGCTGTTGTTTCTCTCCCAGGGCTCCAGCCACCCTTTCACAGACCTGCTCAATCTAAACTCGCCCCCTGCATCAGGAGGCAGTCTGCTGATCGATGTGTTTTCAGACAACGTCACCACCGCTGCACCCACAGACGTGTGTGAGGAGAATTTCCCCAGGTGGGAGCATACTGAGAGCTCGATTGATGAAAGTAGCAGAGAAATAGAGGTTACAGCTGTTTGCAAGTAGTTACCCAAACTCTGGGGTAATCCTCACTCCATTAAATATTAAAGGGACATTTCAACAATTTAATATTGCACTTTCAGAAAGTTGTATGACAGACAAAAGACAGATTTTTTTTTAAAAGATGGTCACTATTCAAACTGTAGAAGCTGAGGTATTGTGACTTTTAATCTCTAGTATGGGTCACACTCTTAAAAACAATGGATCTTGCATTTTCTGTAATGGAAGTGTCTTTTATTAGACCATCCTTTGAACCCCTCCTTGTGCCTTATTCCACATGTTCATTGAACAGCGGCTGACAAGTTAGTTGAAACTTTTGAAAAATATTCCGCCAGTGTTACAGTTTGTCACAAACCGAGCAAATGGGTATGTGTTAAAACTTAAGAACTATTATATAGGCTCTTGTTATAAATGTGTAATTATGTGCTTGTAAATTACAGGTTTGTTTGTAAGAACAATGGTGTTATCTATGAGAACCAGCTTTTGCAGATTGGACTGAAGTCTGAGTACAGACAGAACCTTGGTGAGCAGCTTTCTAATACTGTTTGTCTGCAGTATGATTGAGTTCTGCATTTGTGACTTTATATACATTATATATATATATATGTGTGTGTGTGTATATACATGTTTTTAAAATTCTTTTTATTCATGTCTACAGTCACATATTGAAGTCACATATTGAATAATCTTACCTTGTAAATTCCCTCACTCTTTTCCTCCCCCCTCCACATGATCCCAGATCCTCTACATAACATATAATGAATAAAAAATAAGTTACCAAGAGCTAAATTAATGGCAGAGAAGAGGGGAAAAAACAGCAAGTGACTGAATCAATAGACCCTTTTACAGCTGATGTCATGGAAAAGCTGTGTGTGCATTTCAGCAACAGAAGCAGCGGTCTCCCCGAGTCAACCAGCTGACTTATCAAGCTGCAAATGTTGAATTATACGTTCTACCAGCACCAGAATCACCAAAGTGTCTGGTTGTTGCGTATACGTTACGTCAGAATCGATATTCAGCTGGTCAGCTGAAGTTGTTCAGAATTCCGACGGGATCGCGACTGTTTTAGAGCAATCGGTGGCGTCTGTGGCTGCAAGCTATTAAATGTGTCAGCTGGACAGAGGACGCGATCAGAACTGCTCGTGTTTGCAGCGGCCCATTGACAAGCTGTTGTGGTCCACCGCACTTCTGTTGCCAAAATGCGCATGCAGCTTTCTCATAAACAAACTGTAAAAGGGTCTGTAAGGAACAACACGAGTGTTCAACAAATATACAGATAGAAGTACTCTTATCCTACATCTAATACAAATTTGGCCTTTCCAGACTCAAGTCAAGGGGTACCCCAGTTTGTTTATCAAAGTAAATCAGAAAAGGCATCCTGACTCTTTTGAACTTATTCTTTTTAACCCTCAAAGGAAATTTTATCTTCTCCAGTTTAAGATTAAACATGATATCTCTGATCAATCTGACATGGAGTGGAGGTTTTGAGCTCTGGGCCAATAACATAGTAAATGTCACCACATACATGTATACATGTTTGATGGCCCAGCCTTCAGGTCTTAGATCAAAAATATCAATTAAAGGACGTCCATAGTTGTTCTGATAACTTTGCTCAAGCAGTTGAATATTTTAAAGCATATTTTTAAAGGGTACTTCAGACAGACTAGCATTAGAAAATAATGAATAAAAAACAGGTATGGGAATGTGTTGAATAATGGTGAGATGTGATTAGTTAAAAAAAGAATGAACTCCAGCATAATTTACCTGTTGACCTGTTGTCCCACAGGTCGCATCTATGTCTTCTACGGCAACAAGACTTCGACCCAGTTCCTCAGCTTCGCCGCATCAGTGAGCAGTCCTGACACGCTCAGGGCTCATATCCTTTCCACTGCTTGGTAGCTTCATGTTACAGACTTGATTGTCCCAGTCCAGCCCTCAGGAAGCGCTGGAGTTTACACAAATAACCAGATCAACAAATACTATAACTTCCGAGGAGTAGTTTGCGCCTCAGTTCTTTAGGATTGCTGTCTCTATTCAGTCAGGCACACAACATGCGCAATGTGAATACTTTCTAAAGATCCTATATGTGTGGTAGGATGTATGTAGTGTCTCTTAGGTGTCTATAGAGTCCTTGACCACTGTCTTCACAGCTGAATGTCCATGCTAAGGCAGTAGACCCAGTAATAGAAGGTGGGGCTCAGATGCAGCAGATCCTCAACATCGAGTGTGTGTCAGACTTCACAGATGCACCAGTTCTCAACATCCAGTTCAGGTTAGTGCCTCAATGCATTCTTTATTTTTATGTGTAATTATATATGCTAAGCTGTATATGCTAATTTCTGTGTGTGTGTGTGTGTGTGTGTGTGTGTGAGCTGTCTACGGTGGAACTCTTCAGAACATCGCAGTCAAACTCCCTGTAATGCTGAACAAGTTCTTTCAGCCCACAGAGATGACATCCCAAGACTTCTTCCAACGCTGGAAACAGCTCGGAGCGTAAGGGTCCCTCTACGTCTCAGTGCACTGTTGTCCCATGGTTCCTTTCAGCAGTAACTGATGTTCATGCATCTGTCACAGAGGCACAGAAGGCAGAAATATCTGCAGTTTTCACAGGCAGATTTCTTTAAAGGTTTGAAATTGTGATCCATGTCATTGGATTAGCATTGATCTGAATGTCACCATATATTATGTCTGTTTTCTGTCTCCTAAAAATACAATATTGAGTTAGTATTGTCATACAGGAGGTCATCAGTGACCAGATTTGTGCATTGTTGTACATTTAGTATAACCACATTGCACACGTTTGTAAAGTTTCATAGAATTCTACCTGTCTTCAGGAAATACAGATATTTCAGTTTTAGTTGCAACCCTTGTTGGATTCAGATGGGCAGAAACCTGGATTCTTGTGTGTGTGTTTGTAGTTCAGTGGACTGATCTTGGGTCACATATAAATGCAAGTGTCACAAAAAATGAAGGTTTAAGTAGGTCGTGTATATTGCTGTTTTTACAGTGGACAGCATTTTGTAGTGACATGTTCTCCTGGAGTTAAATAATGATCTTCTCTTCCTTCTCCCCTCAGTCCTCAGCAAGAGGTCCAGAAAATCTTCAAAGCCAAACACCCGATGGACTCAGAGGTTACCAAGGCCAAGGTAAAAAAAATCAAAAATCTAAAAATCTGTGGTTCAAGGGAAACTGCTCTGCTGTAGAGACAGTCTGCATGAATGATTTGATAGCTTTTTGTCCTGACTTTGGTTG
>JAJHUR010053223.1:0-14821 GCA_027495735.1 Lutjanus campechanus
GTGTTTATATATTTTTTCTCTCTCTCTCTCTCTCTCTCTCTCTCTCTCTCTCTCTCTCTCTCTCTCTCTCTCTCTCTCTCTCTCAGACTCATTCCTTCACTCATGTCTCCCCACTGAACATGCCGTGATGTATATGTCAAGGAAACATCACATGAATGTAAAACTGCTGCATCTTGTTTAAAAGTTGACGCCCCCTCTGCTCAACATCCGGCTGTTTTACATCAAGCTGGGCTCATCTGAATCATGAGAAAAGGGACACACATGCTGTGGAGGATTGTGTGCGTGCTGCTGGGCATCAGCTTCATCTGGTGTCTGAGTTTGCCGTATTTCATCCTGGTTTGTATCTCCATTTATTCACTCACCTAAACTCGCCCCAATGCCAGCATACAATGTTCTGAGCAACCTACCTAATCCTGAGAAGCAGTGCAACGGATGAATAACCCTCTTTTCTTGTCTGTGTAACATCCTGAAATTCACTGATATAGAGGTCTGACCACAAACTGTGTTTTGTAGAACATCGGGTCACTGCAGTTTATATATACGCTCAAACCCTCGCACAAGGAAAATGCTTTTTGGTACCAGTGTTTTGTTGTGTAACTCTGCGTCTTGGTTTTAGAGCAACGCCAACCAGGAGGGCGCCGGCCTGAGCCGTCACGACAGACTTGGGGGCCACGGCAAAGCGTGGACAGAAACAAGCAGGGCTGAAGGTGAGAACGGAGCGCAGAGATAATGAGAGGAGTCAGGAGTGAAAACAGGAGGGTCACAATGGAGCAGAAGAAGAATATAGACATTATAACACCCCTTAAAACTTTCTCAGTGAGCCACACTTTCTCCTCCTCATATAACCGTTATTTATTTCTGTCATCCTCAGTAGTTCTTGTACCTTTTATTTCGATAAGTTATCACCATTTACCAGTGAAGATCATTTAAATGATAATGACAATGATAAAGCATCCTTACTTTTAGAGGGATGGTTTGAACTGTGTTCACATGAGGTACTTACTGACAGTTAGAGTTTTAACTATAGTAGACAGAAGTCGGCACACCCCAAGTTTAGAGTGACAGAGACAAAGAGGGGAAGCAAAATGTATTGTTGCCATTTTAAAAAAAGATATCATTTTTGTTGCACACCAAATACTTCTTCTTGCTTGAATAAATACTTAAATAAACATGATTTATTACGGGGAAGTAAACAAACGAGTTTGCCGATGTTGTCACGCTGACCTTTATTTCACTAAACTCCAACTTGAATCCTTTATCAGTTGCTTCCCTCATCACTGTTAATAATGGATTTGTTTGGGGGGGGTGGGGGGGTCATGAACTTTTCAACTTGTGAAGGGCATGACAGAAAAACTTTGGAGGAATCCAGTTAGTGTAAAATAGAGAGTAAAACTGAGGCAATTGAGTGAGCTGGTAACATCATTCTGTGTCTTGTGCAAATGTATTTTCTCAACCCTGTCAGAACAGTCTTTCGCATCTTTAAGTTCTATTTTTCAAAGAGATCAAATCAATAGACACAGTAACTTCTGCTTCCTCTCCCTCTTGATCCTCCCTGACTTTCTGGCTCAACTGTTTCTCCTTTAACTCATTTTTTTTTTCACCTCAATTTTCACTCCTAGACATGATGAAGAGCGTTGTCAAGTTTGTGGATGACCTCCTGAACATCGTTGGACCCTCTGGCGAGGGTGAGCAGACTCCCCAGACTCTACAGACAGATTTATTTTTCTCTTGCATGCAAATACGCACTTCTCAGTTAATATCATATAATTATTGTAGCGCTGCTTCTAATTAAAATCGGATTTTTCTTGCAATATTTGCCAACTGAATGTTCTATGACTAATAATTATAAAATATGGCTGATTGCTTCGACAGCTCTTTTCAGATGGAAGCCACTTGAAAATATGTTCAAAGCTGAAGAATAATTTGTGAAATTAACCCTCCAAACTCTCTTTACACAGTCTCTCCGCCGCCTCTCTTGAAGGACTACAAAGGAGACTTGGAGGTACTCCAGATTAAAATGGAGGCAGAGAAAGAGAAAGGTCAAATGAGGGAAGAGATGATAAAGGAGCTGCGTGCTGATAAACTGCAGCTGCAGCAACAAGTGGCTCACTTGGAGGAACTCCTCAAGATAGAGGCAATGAAAGAAGAGAAGAGAGGCCAAGAAGTCAAATCTGGTAAAAAAAGATTCTTCATCAAATTAAGACAAAATGTTTACTGTATTCCCAGACTGCCTGCAGAGAATTTTCTATAAAATAAGAGTTTTCTCAAAAGCTCCGATGTTCCTCAAAGAGGAGTAAATGGTGCTGCTGATGTGAACTATTTTCAGCTGTGGATCAACACACTTTTAGTGCAGTCATTCCCAAACACTGGGTCAGGACCCGCGGGTGGGTCACAGGACACTTTCCCAAATAAATAAAATACTATGGACGAAATTCTGCAAATAACATTTGTATCTTCAATATACCTAATAAAATAATAAAAAACAATTAGATGGCCTTTTATCTCGGCCTAAATGGATTTATTTCTCAGTTACAAAGTTTTAACATGTTCATGTTTTCAATAAAGTGTCAAGATAATATAAGTTGATGCAAAAATAGCAGTAAAAACGATCAGGAAGGTTCATTTATGCGCAAATGAACTTTTACCAGAATTTATTAGTAAGGTTCATTGTGACCTGTGTGACGATGGTTTGTCATTTAAAAAAACTGGGTTCCCGGGAAAAACTGGTCTAGTGAGTTAATGGCTGGAAGACGGTGTATATGGCATGAGCAGAGGTGGCAAAGGCAGAAACTTTACTCAAAGTCAAAGATTAAAAAAAGTGCCATGAATAAGCTTAAGGTTCAAGCCTAGTTACAATTAGAATTGTAACTTAGAATTGTAACTATTGTCCTTTTCATTGAAAATGTGTAGTAGTATATTTGATTTTTCGATGTACAACCTGCGCTTTTTCACAGCCAACATGAGCAAACAACTGTGAACGTTACGTCAAACATCCACACTGATGGATGGTCGTTTTTTCTGAACTTTATATCAGGCACACTTTGTTATTTATGTGTTTTTTTTAGGTGATTCATCATCCATCATGGAGGATAAAACTTGCCCGCTGCCACCCATGGATGGTTTCTCACACTGTAAAGGGAAAATAAAGGTAACATATTACTTTTTCACTGTGACATAAATCTGTCATTGTAATCTCACTGATAAGGATTCCTAAAAATATACCATCACTTGTGATTTAATAAATTATATTGTTAGTATACTTAAAAATGAATCAGTTTCTTTTGATCTCTTCAGTAATACTTCATAATACAACCTGTAATTGCATGAATGAGGCACTGTTGAAATACTCAAGGGCTCTTTCTGGTACTTAAGTGTAGGAATAGTGGAAAAATACTGTGGTAATAAGGGAGGAAATGAATCCTGGCTACAGTACTGGGATGCAAAACAGTACTGATATTCTGCAGAACCTATAAAGTAATTAGTGCACGAAACAGCAGGGAAACAAAACAGCAGAAAGGTAACAAAGGGGCTTTCTTTTCTCCCATTTATATATTGTTATTGAAGAACATGTAAAATAGTTCCCGAAATTCTCACCAGTGGCGGGGTACAGCAGTGCAGCTTTGAAGCAGGACGCTTAAGGACTCTGCCCTGTGTAAACGGCACACAGCACAACGCAGCTATCATTGCTATTCTCTGACAGACGCAGTTTTTTTTTTTGTTGGTCTCAATATGTTGTGCTTATGTGCACTGCTATCTAGAGGCAGCAGGAAGTGACTGTGCCACTGATCAACAAAAACCTGGTCTAAAGTCAGTTGCAGATGGATGAAAATGGATGAAGTGTTAAGAGAGATGCTGTAAGCATTTACACACGGCAGCTGTGACTTCACTGCAAGTTACAGCTGCTGTGTGTAAATGTTCACAGCATCCTGTCTGACGGGATCAGACAGGATCTGCTTATTAATGTCCCGTGTTGTTTTTCACATGCAAAAGGTCACACACACGTGCACACACACAAAGTTGCAATTCATACAGTGAAATTGTTTGGACAAAAGCAGCCATTTAAATCCTGACTTCCATGAGTGTTGTCTGAAAAAATGAAATCCTCTGGAGAGTTTCCTCTGTCCTACAAAGTTTATAACCATGCATTACTCTGTACGTTCTGCAAAATATCAATGTTGATAAAAACAGGTACCTTATATTAAACTTTCTTTTATTTATACTTTCCTTGAAAATGCCCAATTGTTACTCCATTTTCACCATCTTTTAATTATCTGTACCTATGGATGGGGGCATTTTTCTTTGTTTTTTGAGGTTTTTATGTCATTCTGTGGCTTCTCAGTTATCCTTTACGTATTAAAATCCAAACAGTCAAATTTTGGTCAAAATATATTTGTTTTATTTGCTTTCAAAATGTGTTCCCAAGCCCTGCTAAAAAACATTTTTCCATTAGACCTGACATAGGTTTCTGTATGACATTGCTACATGCAAACCACTCAGATTGAAGGCGAGGAGGGGAGCTGAGGTGGAGGCCTCAGTGCTATAACCTACATAACCACAGATGGAGTCTATCTTCTGATTCATACAACACAATTGCAGTTTAAATAAATAAATCCTATTATTAATTGTTCATTCATTCATTATGTGCTTGTTCTCGTCTGTGTGGTTTGTTGGTTCTCCAGTGGATGCAGGAGATGTGGAAGAGTGACCCTTGTTACGCCAGGAACGGGGTGAACGGGACTCTGTGCTCCTTCCTTATCTACCTCAGTGAGGTACTCAAGTGGTTTCAAACTGTCATCACTTCATCATATCACACCTCATAAACACTTCATCACATACTGGAAATCACTCAGTTTTAAGAAGGTACAAAGGTGAAAAGGTGTGTGTTCTTGTGCTTGTGATGGTTAAACAGCCCCGTCTTTCTGTCTGTGTTGTGTTAAGATAGAGTCCTGGTGTCCCCTGCTTCCAGGCCGAGTCATCCCCTCAGCTTCAGAGCAAAAGTTAGAGGTAAAGACAAACGCCAAAGAACACAACGACGACTGCATGTTACTGTGGTGTGTATTGTGGTGTGGTGTGTACAATACTATTTGTTAATGATTACCTTATGCTTTGTAAACATTTAAGAAATCATTTCATAGACAGACCAGATATGTGTAACACTTTATTAAAGGGATAGTTCACGAAAAATGTGAATTCAGTCATTATCTACTGGAGAGCTACACTTCAACCATATATTGTGTATTAAAAAGGGATTCAACCTGTTTGATATCCTGCTTATGGCTCCAATCATTTTTGAACCACATATCTCTACTTTATTTTGCAAATTTCTATGTTTGGATTTTGAAACTAAGTGCTGAACAGGATAAGGATTTCATTTATCAGCCCTAAATACAGTAGGTAATAAGTGATTGTATTATGAAGGGATTCAAAGTCCAGGACAAATATACAAAATGGTAAATTAAATATAATAAGCTCTGTGTTTTCTTATTTCTTACAGGCACCGCCTGAGCCTGCAGTGGTCCGGGGAAATCTAACAGGCCTGTATCCATCTCTAGAAAAAAGAACCCAGTTCCGATGGATCCACCAAAGAATTCGCAGTATGGAAAAGATTTGGGTCGAGGCTGGACGCTCTCTTTCTGCTAAATACAACCTCACAGGGCGGAACGCTAAACATGTAACGGATCTCTACTCAATGTTTTCATAAGAATAATTGACCGTTCACTGTGCATTATTTATCAAGATTTATTGGCAGGCAGTTCCATCATTGGAATATAATATTCAATGGTATGTTTCATTAATGTAAAATCAACTAAAATTAAGAATCGTTGTGTTTCTGTTACCTTAGAATGAGTCGTTTATATCTACAGTTGGCGTCTCTTACCTCTCCTACTAGGAGGCCACCATGGCACCGCCATGTTTCTATAATAGCCCAGGACAATCAAACAAAACATTGGCTCTTGATATGACTTTTTGCCGTTTTCATGAGTTTTGCAGCTGCCATAGGTTTTCCTACACACTTGGAAGGGGAGGGTCAAACACACTGTAAAACTCATTTTGCAATATTAAACAAACATGCCACTTGATGCCCCCTAAAGTGGCCCCATGTCCAAGACAATGTGCACTCTAAGTGCCCTTCCAATGGAGAAAATGTGGTAAATTGCCCTCTAGAGTGTAGAAAACAATAAAATGCCCTCAGTGGGCTATTATTCTGGGGTGGAATATCGCTTTAATTTGCAAAGCCAGAGCAAAAACATCACATTTAAAAGGTATACTACTCACACTCAGAGGACGCTCTCATGACCTTTAACCCTATACCTTACTGTAGAACTCACAGATGAATATTGCAGAGAGAATATGCAGTGAATGACACGTACAGTAGATATTTCTGATTCCACTGTTTCTGTCAGAGTGACGTACAGATTCATAAACAGGCACATGGAATGGACACATGTTTTAATGTCTTGTTGGAGGATGCTATTCTTATTCCACTGATGCTGAAACCAAGAAAACAACTCAAGTCAAAAGATGTGAATTATATGCAGGTAGATTAAAAAAATGATATAATAAGAGGCAGAAAGGCCTTTCATTACTTTAGAAGGGTGCTTATTAATGCTGTCTCAGTCAGAAATTAATCATCAGATGCAGCCTCACTATACTTACAAGCACAAAAGGCTTTTCATAGGATACAAAGCACATTATATATGGAAATCTTAAAAAGATTTGCTTGTGTTCTTGTGTCTGTTACCCTTATTATTTCTCATATCAACTGATTGCAATTTTAAAGTAAAAAAAGTATAAACCCCTTCCTCCTCACCACAGATCCTGGTGCATCCTGGGGCAGTGACAGATGAATCAGGTGCTGGAATAGCGAGGGATGCCTTCAGCGGGGGCCCCCTCGGTGAACTGGTGCAGTGGAGTGACCTCATCTCCACACTTTACACCCTGGGTCACCATCTTTACCTGTCTGCTTCCATACCCGACCTCAAGTTGTGAGTATGCACATGAAAAAGCCTTTTAGTGACCGGCTGCTTTCTGTCAGGGTTAGTGGTGTCATTGCCAATGAGACAGGAAATCTTTAAACCAGGGTTGCCCAAAGTGATTCAATTCAAAAATGAACTGATAATAATATTGATGTCATACCATATACCATGATATTTTCAGAGACTGTTATCATACTGTGAAAATCTCATACCATTGCAATCCTAGAAGAACTTGCACTGTAAATAATCAACTAGTCATTTTACTTCAATTTTCGAGCAAAACTCAGAGGTAGCAAAAGTACACACATTCGATACTCAAGTAGAAATGCAGATACTCGTGTAAAAAAAGACTCAGGTAAAAGTAGAACTACTGATCTAACGTCTTTACTCAGGTAAGAGTGAAAAAGTACAGGCTCTGAAATGTACTCAAAGTTAAAAAGTGTTAAGTCAAAATTACCTGCGTACACGATTTAATGTTAATGCTAAAAGACTGAAGCTAAAGCTAGCTTACATCTCAACCAACATTGCTCGGATGGTGAAATATGGCAGGTATATCTACGTGATACATGACGGAAATACTCTCATTTACGTGGGAAAAGGAAGCACAGGGACTCGATTAGTGCAGCGGACTTTGAGACGGTCACCCGGCCAGACCAGCCAGACCGTGATCACCCCAGGAAGAGAGCCAAGATAACATCTAAGCTAACTCAGCTTAGACCTGAGGCAGTGAGCCAGAGAGAGATGAGACCCACTCTGATTCTGCACCAGTCCACGACCTCCTCCTCAAATCCCCCACATAACTAATGCAGATGTAGTGGTATCTAACAAGTTTGGCTGGAGGTAAAGTTACTGCAGCTAGTAAGCTAATGTTAGCTTAAATATGCCACCGTCCAGACTAAGGAAACACACAGTATTGCTCTCCTCAGTGCCCCATGCACACCGGTTCCACATGTAGAGAAGTGGAACGCTTGACAGCCCTAGTTACGGTTGCAAATCTTTGACTGGACAGTTGCTGTTTGAAGACGGGGCTTAAGGATGGGTGAATTAAGGAAACTTGGGCTCTTACTACCATTTTGCATCTTAACAACACAATAGGTGTTTGCTTGTGGCCCCGACCCACCATTAAGTTTCAGTTTTGGCACCCCTGCTTTAAACCAATGATCTCTGGTGAAAAATCGCATTATGTAAATCACAGACCGGAATGCTCTTGACAGATGAACAATTTTAAGTTATAATCATGCTAACTCATGAGTATACCTACAAACATTTCCACTCATTCCATCATTTTACAGATATTGTTTTAATAACTATTCCTTCTTGTGTTTATCTCGTTCTGCCTGTAGTTTTCTCGGGATTAAGGGAAACAGCTGCCCACCACTTGAGCAGCCAGTGGAAGTAAACCTCATTTATACAGACATTATGGGTCTCTGGCAGATTCAGAAATTACTACCGACATCTTGGATGAAATATAAGTGAGTACTGGTCGGTCCTGACTTTATTTTAAAGGAATTTACTATATTAAATCATAAAATGACAATGAGATGTGATCAGAAATTAAAAAAGTTTTTGTATCCAGATAACGTAATCCTGTTACATGTAATCCAAGCCTGGTTAACAGAGACAGATGACAGACATGTTTTATAAGGGTGCAAAAGCATGCACTGCACCCTCAGTTTAATATTTTGCACATTTTTTTTTATACTAAATTAGGTCAAATGATCACTGAATGAGTCAGTGTCTGTCTTACATTTAATAATAATCTTTTAGAAGGAGTAGATGTATATAACAACTAAATTGTGCAGTATGTTAATGGGCTTTTGTTTTCGGGATAACACACACTGTGGATGTTCAGTCACTGTTGATGGTAAATGGAGTCAACTGAAGCGATTAATTCCTCAGTGCTGCTATGTTGCTGTGCAGCAGTTCCTATAGATACCAGGATGTGCTGTGGGTGAGCTTGTGACTCACACCCATGTTGCCATCCTAGCCTGTTGCTATTACTTTGTTGGCCAAAACATAGTATTAGGTTACACAAATGCTTAATTAGCATGCTCCATGGCTACCCAGCAGTGGGTATCAGATATCCAAACTGGATAAGCCTGTAGATCAAGAACAATAGATTTGCAGCAGAAGAACTCAATATAGCAGCATTGCTTCAATTGACATTGTTTACCGTCAACACTGACTGCACATCCGCATGAAAAGTGGTGAATTTTCCATGTAATTTGCTCACGAGTCACATGAGAGAGGGACTACATGCACATATGTCAGTGTCTGAGAATGTTTTAGCTTCTGTCGCAGGCCGCATTTGATTAAGCTGACGATACTGTGTGACCTCCTGTTTTTAGAGCAGAATAGATTGGAAATTGCATTTTCATGGTGGCACCATTTAGCCATTTATTATTAGTTTGAAAATACTAACAGGGTGCTGAGATATGCAATTTTCTGCCTAAATCTTTCACAGATGTACAAAATCATAGGTTAGCATTTGTGACAATGTTTTGGTCTTTTTGTGGGCTGATTAAAGTGCACTTTTGAAAATAAGACAGGGCCGAGATGGAATACATCGCAGTTCCACTGCCCCGAGACGAGTAAATATGATTTCAGGAGAGCAAAATAAAGATAAAATTAAAGAGTGAAATAAGTAAGTCAAGAGAGAAGGCCAGCAGAGAATTAAATCTGAGTCAGTTTATGATAATGCTGGCACAGAGAATATAGAAAGTATCGCAATTCAGGTAAGATTTCCAGAAAAAGTGGCAGTGAAATTGGGTGCAATTGCATCAAATTAATTAAAATATCGGAAACAATTAGTGCCCCACCAATACTCTTTTTGGGGGGCTGATGCTTACACTGATATTAGGGAGCAATGACATAAGTCATGTGACATCACAAAACTTAGAATTAAATATCACTTAATTATAAAATAATTTAAGACGTAAATATGTTACACGTGATACTACTCCCAGTCTTCCGGGTCAAGGGGCAGCGTTTGTTTGTTTGATCCACTTATCTACCCGACTTCTTCCACACGCTGCCCTTTACTCCATAATAAAAACTACAGTCACGAGAGGTTGCTGCCAAACAATAAACATAAATATCGGTCGTAATAAGGTGCTTGCACAGACGACTATGCGGCCGTTTTTCTGGTGAGGACAAGTTGCATATTTACAACAAACATGTCCTTCTTTAATCCAAATATGACAAATTATAAGTCCATTATAGGTACTTTACTTTTTACTGGTCATGTTTTATTTGGATATTTCAATGCTTTCAATCAAGTGACTGTGATGCAGTACTAAAATCTGAAGTCTGAAGTATGTGTATTCATGTAAAGGGAATAATGCACGGGTGAGGAACATTTGCACCCCCATATACACCCCCAACTTAAAGCCTCACTTATCTTTGTTGTGTGATTCTGTGCTTGATGACCTTTTGCACCAATGAGACAGTGCGCAGCAAGAGAAACTGTACGTTTTTTGCTTTGTGAACATTCCAGCATACTGATGCCAGTATCAACTTGAACTTGCTAATTTATTCTCTCCTTGTAGATTTATCTGCACTTTTGATCACAATTATAGCAGACAAGATAGTTGCCATGGTGCTTTCATATGTTCCACATGCTGACACATTCAAGATCGCTCTGCACAGTCTGACCTAAAAATATGTAGCCTTATAATGTATGCACACTTGGTGTACTTTTTGCACAGTCTCTGTGGCTGTTTCGTGGTTTGTGAGGCCCCCTTAGTTCATGTCTGCTTTCAACTTAGCGGACCTGTGCACAAAGCAGATGCACAGAGAAACGGTTTTCAGAGACTGGTGTCTAAAAACTTGACCCGAACTCAACCCCCATCCAACATCTTTGGGATGAACTGGAACACTGACAGCGAGCCTTATCGCCCAAAGTCAGTGTCCGACATCACTCTTGTGCCAACGCTCTTGTCCCCGAATGGGTGGAAATCCTTGCAACCAGGTTACAAAATCTTGTGGAAAGCCTGAAACCAGAAGAGAGGAGGCTGTTGTATCAGCAGATCAATGCTTATAGTTTGTTCAGCAGCCACAGAGTGTGATGGGCAGGTGTTCACACACAGTTCTGTTTTTTACTGCTTTACCAACTTAGGGAGAGGTCACACTGGTGCAGTGGTGCATTGGAATGCAGTACAAGTCAGAGAGAAAACTTTTTTGTGCATGATAACACTGCACACAGTATTTTGTGCGTACAAACACCATAGCAGCCTGTCCACAGACAAAATTGTGCGTACCACTGATTCAATGAGACAGCTTTCATTGCCGTTGATGCAAAAACTTGCAAAAGGACTCATGCACACCGTCTCACTTACAATATAACATTTATTTGCGATGATTAGGTACTAGACGTTCATCAGGCAAACAGTTTGTATCAAGGAGAAGCCATCTTAAATAGGGATGAGGTTGTTAGTCTGCAACCAATCACATTCCCCTTCTGCAAAAAAGACAAAATACCGGCAATTAAACACAGAGTTAGAAAAATAAAACACAGCAAATCCAGTGATCCCTTAACTTGGCTTAAGTCAGTCCAATTTGCCATGATCACACATTTCCTCCTGCCTTATCAGACAGTCTTTCTTTTCTACCTGGAAAAACAGTTACTGGACTTGTATGCTGAGGGAAACCTCACATCTCTCCAACAACTGCAGCAAACCCACGGTTTACCATCATCAGCAGCATTTCTATAGGTATCTCCAGATCAGAAATTTCATTAGGACTCATATCCCACACTATGAACACATGCCCAAACAAAACACATTGAACAATATCCTTCATCGTGTACCCGGCATTAAGGGCTCAGTCTCTTTCTTTGCTTTGCAGGCTCACGTAGCAATGTCCAATAACAAACTGAAAAACGGCTGGAAACATGAACTTGAAACTGAATTTTCTGAACAAGTACGAGAGGCCATTCTTGATAAAATTCATCCTATTTCTATAAACACCGGACATACCTTAATCCAATTCAAAATAGTTCACAGACTACATTATTCAACACCCAGGCTCCATGCCACGTACCCCAGCACCTCTCCTTGATGCGACAAGATTGAACAAGATACTGAAACTCTTACACATCAGTTATGGTCCTGCCTCCAACTCCTTTTGACTACATATCTAAAGCCTTTAATAAAAATATTCCACCAAAGACCCTACTTGCTATCTTTGGATCAGTGGAGGTTAATCACACCATTAATAAATATGAGGAACAAGCCATTTTCATCTTTACACTGTTGGAAAAACATCTTATCCTTCTCTTCCAGCAGTGGCTCAGAGATCTGGGGAATGTGCTTCATATACAGACTTTGCTATAAGGTTACTTGCAGATATCATATCTTTTTGAATACCTGTCAGCCCTTATTTGATAAATGGATGGCTGCTGGTAATAGAGCTCCTGCTTGAATAGCACCTTTGAAAAAGATGAAGGTCTAGTGCAGAAACATTGCAAATAAATGCTGTATTGCAATACAGACAGTTTACGGGAGGCCTTTTGTAACTTTTTGGTCCACTCGCTCCTCTCCTACGCACCTGTCTCATTAAAGGATGATAAAAATGAAAATTCAGTCATTATCTACTCACCCTCATGCCGATTTAAAGTCGGGTGTAGTCTTTTAGTCCACAGAACACTGCTGGAGTTTCACAGGAAAACAATGCAAGTGAATGGTGACCAGTTTTCAAAAGCCAAAAAACAACAAAAAGCCCCCACCCAAATGTCTCCATACTGCTCATCTGGTATAATCCAAGTCTCTTAAGGCCCCAGCCTACCAAATTGACTTGGAAAATGTTATTTACACCTTGTTTTTAGCCTGAATCTTCACTGTGTAGATCCTTAGCTTGGAGCCACATGCACATGCACACTGTCTGAGCTGGGTGTGTGTTGTGACGGTGTGCAAACGGCATGTCTGGACTTCAGGAGACTGGGATTATGCCAGACAAGCAGTCTAGAGGCATTTTATGTTTTTTTTTTTTTACGGTACATTGTTTTGAAGATTCTGCAACACTGTTTCCTGTGAAACTCCAGCTGTGTTTTGTGGAATAACAAAATAAACCCTACTCTCAATTGGCATGAGGGTGAGTAGATAATCATTGATTTTTTTTATTTTTTTTATTTTGGGTGATCTATCCCTTTAAATAGATGTACGAAGTGTTCCTCTGTTCTAATTACTGTTGATGCATGAAGCAGCCATATTGGATTTTTTTCCTCCAACCTGAGGGGGCATTTCAGGTGAAATTTCACACTGGGAACTCGGAAATATTGACTTCCCAGTTCAAATGAAATGCACCATAAATGCCCGGATAAACAGGAAGGCAGGCTAGATTGTTTGGATGTGAGCTGCAGAGTTTTGGAGATATCGGCTGTAGAGATGTCTGCCTTCTCTCCAATATAATGGAACTTCAGTAAGATAATCTACAGACATTGTTGTGAACAATGTAGGAGCTATTTACTTTGTAGTAGAAAGACACTGGTCTGGTTTTGAGTTTTTCAAATGTATTTTTTTGTTGTTGCTTTGAGTGCCATTTAGTCCCATTATATTGGAGAGAAGACAGACATCTTTGCGACTGATATCTCCAAAACTACTCACCAAAAATGTGTTAAATATGTTGAACTGTTCCTTTAAAGCCACTACAATAAATAAAAACTATTCTTTGGAGCACCTGGACTCTCTTCCTGTTCATCCTGTTCTTTTTTTCCTCCTGACACATTGTTCATCTACAATTAGAGCAACCAGTCATCCCTTTTTCACAGTAAAAACCTGTTCAGTTTTTTCAGCATGCAAGTCTGCAATTTGTCTTCAAAATTATAGATGTGATGTGTGTATTAATGTCTTTGTGACTGTAAGTGTGTTCTTCTATCTGTCAATCAGGTGTAAGATTCGTGTGTTGGACTCTTTCGGCACTGAGCCAGACTTCAATCATGCAGATTGGGCCCAGCAGCACAACCTTAAGAGTTCATTTGGCAGCCTGAACCTGAACCCAATGCAGTTCAACACCATGTTCCGTGAGTTCCTGATTCCTTTTTCTTGTCCAACAGCTGAAGGGCTGCGCATAAGACTGTCATTACACTGTCGTAACCTTGTCATAACACCAGGAGTCTTTATAAATGCAAATGTAAAGACATCAACGAAACTCTTGGCAATAAAATCACAACGTTCTGAACTTTGTACCTGTCTTAACTGTGTGGTCTCTTATTGTGAGCAGCTCACACACCAGACAACACGTTCCTGGGATTTGTGGTGCAGCGCCAGCTGAGTGCTGAAGAAACTGAGCGTCTCGACTCCACCACAAGACAAAACCAGGCACTTGTGTATGGAAAGCGTAGCAAGTTTTGGGAGGTAATAACGGACAGACATTGTCATAGCCTGGAAAAGAATTTGCCATAAAATATTTATTCACTTAGGCACTTATTTCTCTGAGGTAATATTAAGTTGAATAAAAGTAATAAGGAAAAATACAGGTTCTAGTTAGAGGTGGCTGCAAGGAAAAAAAATGAATCATGGTGAAAAATGATGAAGACACTTTCTTAATAGCTTTTTGAACGTTTTTGAGTTTTGATTGTCATTGCATGCTTTGAAAATACTTTTGTCACCTTATTTTACCTTTTGGGTGTTCAGCAGTCTGTTGCTTCCTCCCTTCACACTCAGACATCCACACACTTTTAAGGGGAAGGTATAATTTGTGTCAAGTCCACTCATTTCCCAGCAGATAAGACTTTGTCCCCTCTGCTGTTGCACTGCAGGATAAACAGGCCTATGTGGACGTTATCCATAAGTATTTGGAGATCCATGGGACGGTCGACAACAACGCTCATATTCCAAGCTACGTGA